>SNQJ01S0019461.1:189422-223659 GCA_010110895.2 Picea sitchensis | reverse complement strand
AGGGGTAGAGACTCACTTTGGCATTATGATTTGATATCTTATTGGAGTGCTCTTGTAGCCAACGTTTTAGTTGGGGTTTCGAGAAAAATCCTTCCACTATTGGTTTGGTTTTGGTGGTGAAATATCCACCCTAGCTAGACAAGGGGAGGAATCCATTCAGGATTTCCATTGGAGCTTAGATGAGAAGGGAATACACCCAATAATTCCATTGGAGATTCGTTTGGGATTTTGTATTCAGTTGAAGGTTTTATCGGCTTGCGCAGGAGTTTGGTAGATCTTTTGGAGGAGGCCGTACTCATAATTTTAGGTGCGAGGAGGGGTTTTAAGAAACTGCTATACAGAACGAACCTATGGGTTGATCACAGGGTGTCCCACGAGGCCCTCACTGGTTTTCTCGCCTTGTCACGTGAGGGTCTGTTATACGTCTAGTTGCATCCCACGAGGCCCTCTGCAAATTGAGATTGCAGATCCGAGTTAGGTATGGAAAGCCATATTTTTGCAGTGAGTATTCAAGGGAAGATCGAGACAACATTGATGAGGCATGAGAGTTAGAGTAGTATATAGCTTGAGGAGGTTTTGGAAACATCAGGTTTCTTGATTTGTTCTTTGTTAGTAGATATTGCAGCTCCTTGCAACTAGTATATCTGTTGTGTTCAAGAGGGTTTAACAACTCTTGTGATAGCCATTAGTGAAATTTGTATTGTTGTGATTTGGGTTCTCATACCACAATAAATATGCCATGTTTATCTTCTCAATTATGTATGTAATGGATGCATGTGATGTGTTTAACAATATTCCTATTTATGAGACATATGCAAATTGTTGTAAGGCATTTCCAACAAAGTGTTTGACAAAATTACACAAAGAGAAACAATCATTTTGACAACAAACATAATATTTCCATCCATCCTAGTTGGGGACATTATAGTGGTATCAGATTTGGTGATATTTCCATCTTGTGTGGATAAGAAAACATGAATACAAATAAGGAATCCATAGCAAAATATCAGAATGAACTAGCATCGTTTTTAAAGTATCCAGTGTTGTGGGAGGTATATAAAGAACACATGGCTTACTGCGATTAGTATGAGAAGCTCAATGAGGAGATACAAACTATTATGTCATTAGAGGATTATATCGCCAGCAAGAATGGGAACTGGCCTAGAGTTCAGACTGAAGCTTCGTTGAAAATCACAGGGTAGAAAGTGAATGAAGACAAGCAGGAAGGACAGGTGGAGGAGCATGCATCTAGCCATATTAAGGATGTATGCATAAAGGAAGACCAAACAACAACCTAAGATACATAATCAAAAATAACTGATGAGGCTATTGACACTAGTGTGTTGGACAAGTATACGAATTGACAAAAGAAAAGGATGAAACACATTATAAGGAGTATTCCCAAGCGGTTGATGTTGAGGATCCAACATCTTCCACTCTGCACAATGCATATGATGGGGATGGTTCAAGTGTGATAAAACCTACACACGATGATGGTTTAGTATCATATTTCATGTACGATGCCAATGGTGAGGAGGACATGGATTTACCTTAACATGATGATGAGATTGAACAAATACCCCTAGCAGTGAAAGATTTGAAGGATCGATTATTGGTCCAAGAATTGAAAATTGTGCAAGTGTTGACAAGGGCATATGGTACTCATAAGTTTATTGAAGATATTATGTGGAAGACTCAGATGGAGGAGAGACAAAAAGGAGTTGCTAATGGGATTACTAGTGCTCAATTATGCATCATCAAAGAAGCACTAGAAAATATGAAATTTGATTACTTGCAACTGTTCATGGATAGGGACCTTGCTCTTAAGTTCACTAAAGACAAGGAAAGGGAGATCGAGGAGATTTTTTACCAACGTAGCGTAGAAAAATATTCACCATTGACAAAAAAATATACTCCATCATCTTTAGCAGTAGTGACACATGAGGGCATGAGTGTCGCTCATGATCTAAGGAAGGAGCCTCTTGCGATGATCCTGCACGAGGAACATTCATAGTTGCATATATTTGAGGAAATGTTTGACACATAGGGTTTTGACCGTACGCCTATTTTTCATTGCAGGGATCATGAGTTGTTTATTTGGGATCAATGCCTAGCTACATAGGAAGTAGTTAAGAGAAGTCCTTGTGGACCAACCAGGAAGGAAGTGTATGCACCAGTTGATTGAGGGATTGAGAATAGGAAAAATGTGGATACATCACTCTGGGATCCATGTTAAGTTGATATTAGTTGAGTGATTGATATAATATCACATATAGGATACATGGTAGTACAAGATTATACAATGGTGTGAAATGGTATACAATAGTATATAGTGGTGTACAATGGTGTGCAGTGGGTTTTTGGGATGTTTCCCCCAGGGAGACCTCTATATAGGGATTTCAAACATATCATTGAGTTTGGTTCACCTGGGATCGATGAGAGGATGAACAAGCCTCATGGAGAAGAATATTCCTAGAAGATTGATATTCGATTAGGATATCATCAAAGTAGGGACAGAGAGAAAGATACTCGTAAGATCACCCTCAAATGTTACCTTGATTCCTTGGTCATGCCATTGGGGTTGACTAGCGCACTTGACACTTTCCAGTCTTGCAGACAATGGCATCTATTGCTATTTTCTGATTCCAATAATATATTCGGTAGGATGTGGAGGGTTCACCTAAGTAAGATGAGTAAGGCAAGTAGGATTATAGCCATGTTGAATTTATTTCATTTGGGCTATCTGATTGGAGCACACGAGGAGGTCCATATTGTATTGGATCAATTATCAAAGATGCCAACTACATAGTGGTGGATGGAATTATCCACTATGGAGGTCATAGACAGGTAGTTTCTGAGCCCATGCTTAGGAAGAGAAGCATGAGGGATAGGTGTGATTCACCTATGGTAGGGAATTATGGGTACTTGAAAGAGTATGGGGCACCACAAGTGAAAAAACTATTTTACATGGAGGTTTTTAGACTCCACAGATTACCTGGGTACATTAATGGTGATCAAGATAGCATATTACCTAGTGTAGTTTGGCAGGATCCAAATAGATTAGTAGGTACATAGTTGATTCATATTAATAGGTTTCCACCAAATGATGGAATGCCAAAGACTTGGCTCATTTTGACTCCGATAGTTATCAATATGGTGCAAAAACAACTAGCAGGTATTGGGAGTGGTGGACTTCCAATTTGGTGGTGGGAACAAAAGAATTCACTTGAGTGATATGTTGATTCAGATGATGATGAGTGACATAACTGTGATAATGATTGTTCTACTTTATTTTTGGGATGTCAGAAGAGGGGAGGCTGAGGATTTATCCATATGGAAGGGAAGAATCGAGGCCAGCCATGGATTTGCAGACTTAGAATTCACTGAGACACCTTCACAGGGGAGGATTCATGATAGTGGTTGTAGTCCTTTCAAGGAGTTCAACTTGGGGTTCCAGGAGAGGAGGACACATACTGGGAGTGTTGGTATAACATTAATGATCAAAGTAGTGCATCGTCAACATGGTGGTACCCTTCTAGGATTAGAGTGGGAACCTGGGATTACATTTCTTGACATTTCAACTACTATTAGAGATGTGAGCGACTATTTTGACTTTCCTAATTTTGGGAGTCTTAGGAGTGGATGCTTGGAAGAGTGGTCTTATGAGGAGCTATATGAATTTATGCAGCTTATGATTACCTGGATTATCAGGAGTAGTCATGTGCATACTAATATTTTCATCTTACAGACTAGTGTTATGAGTAGAGGGTGCTTAATGTATTACATTCTAGAGTGGGATCCTGATGACTTTACCTTCTACGGGGTTCTTACGTCTAGGGACTTTGTGGATGATATGTTGGGGGACTGTCTAGATGATGCTTGGATGATTGTAGTAGAATTGGGGTGTTGGAGTAGTAGGAATTTTCCCTTTGACACTTGGAGATGAGATGTAGTGGATTCCCTATCAGTTTATAGCCACATAGAATTCTCTATGATGTTTGATTTTAGAGTTGGGATACATTGGATGGGTATGATCCTCGATAGTGGATGTGATCCTTTGATACATTAAAACTTGTGTATGTAGAGTGGGAACGATGGTCAGACAACTATGTTCATAGTGGCACAACATCAACATGGTGGTTCCTTTCTGAGGATAGGTTGGGACCCTGAGATTTTAGTAAGAGATAATGTGACAATTGACATGTGAGAGCCAGGTTTCTCCTTCATGAGATTGGTTCTTAGCAGAGCAGTTCCTTGGTGGGTTGATCGAGCTGTTACAACATCGAGTATCCTTACTTGTGGGTGGTTTTCATGAGACCTCAGATGTCAGTACATTACCGTACCACGGCTTGAGTGGAGGATGTTTCACCTCTGACTAGGTGGTTTGGGATCTTGGAATCATTTTTAATTTCAATATGGATCGGTCGATGGAGTGCCATGTCATCATGTCATTGCTTGAGGAAAAGAAATCTTTGGGAAGGGAGGATTTGTCATGTCCCCATTTTTGGGTTTCCCCATTTTGTAGTAGAAGGGACTTCCGTGGTTTGACAGTGGAGAAAAAGGAGTAAAAAGGGGGTCATTTAATGTCACTTAGTTAGGAGATGTTATGTTTTTAAAGTGACATTATGAAAATAAAGTAACTCTATATTAATAAGTTACTTAACCATTATTAAAGTGACTTTTAATCTTAAAGTGAAAATTGGAGGGAAAATAACGGTTACATTTGATTTAGTCAAAAAGGGGAAAATTCTAGAAGTTACATTTGATTTGGTCAAAAAGGGGAAAATTCTAGAAGGCACGAAGAAAGGGTAAAAGGAGGGGTAGAGCCTCACTTTGGCATTATGATTTGATATCTTATTGGAGTGAGCTTGTAGCCAGCGTTTTCGTTGGGATTTCGAGAAAAATCCTTCCACTATTGGTTTGGTTTTGGTGGTGCAATATACACCCTAGCTAGACAAGGGGGGGAATCCATTCAATATTTCCATTGGGGCTTAGACAAGAAGGGAATCCACCCATATTTCCATTGGAGATTCATTTGGGAGTTTGTATTCAGTTGGAGGTTTTACTGGCTTGTGCAAGAGATTGGCAGATCTTTTAGAGGAGGCCGTATTCATAATTTGTAGGTGTGAGGAGGAGTTCTAAGAAACTGTTATACAGGAAGACCCTACAGGTTGATCATAAGGTGTCTCACGAGGCCCTCACTAGTTGTCTAGCCTTGTCAAGTGAGGGTCCATTGGATGTTTAGTTGCATCCAAAGAGGCCCTCTGCAATTTAAGATTACAAATGCGAGTCAGGTATGGGAGGTCATATTTATGCAATGAGTATTCAGGGGTAGATCGAGACAACATCGATGAGGTATGAGAGTCAAAGTATTATATAGCTTGAGGAGGTTTTGGAAACATAATGTTTCTTGATTTGTTCTTTGTTAGTATATATTGCAGTTTCTGGCAACCAGTAGATTTGTTGTGTCCAGGAGGGTTTAACAACTATTGTGATAGCCATTAGTGAACTTTGTATTATTGTCATTTGGGTTCTCATACCATAATAAATATGCCATGTTATATTCTCAATTATGTCTGTAATGGATGCATGTGATTTGTTTAACAATATTCCTACTTATGAGACATATGCAAACTGTTGTAAGGCATTTCCAACAAAGTGTTTGATAACATTAAACAAAGAGAAGCAATTATTTCAACAACAAACATAATATTTCCATCCATTCTAGTTGGGGAAATTACAGTGGTATCAGAGCTGGTGATCTTTCTGGCCTGTGTGGATAAGAAAAGATGAAAACAAATAAGGAATCCATAGCAAAATATCAGAATGAACTAGCATCATTTTTAAAGTATCCAGTGTTGTGGGAGGCATATAAAGAACACATGGCTTACTGCGACGAGTATGAGAATCTCAATGATGAGATCCGTACTGTTTTGTCATTAGAGGATTATATCGCCATCAATAATGGGAACTGGCCTATAGTTTAGACCAAGGGTTCATTGAAAATCATAGGGTAGAAAGTGAAGGAAGACAACCAGGACAAATAGGTGGAGGAGCATGCATCTAGCCATATTAAGGATGTATGCATAAAGGAAGACCAAAAACAACCTAAGATACATCATCAGAACTAACCGATGAGGTTGTTGACACTAGTGTATTAGACAGGTATAGGAATCGACAAAAGACAAGGATGCAACACCTTATGAGGATTTTTCCCAAGCGGTTGATGTTGAGGACCAAACATCTTCCACTGTGCACAATGTGTATGATGGGGATGGTTCAAGCATGATAAAACCTACACACGATGAGGATTCAATACCATATTTCATGTATGATTCTGATGGTGAGGAGGACATGGCTTTACCTCAACATGATGATGAGCTTGAACAAATACCCCTAGCATTGAAATATTTGAAGGATCGATTATTGGTCGAGGAAGACAAAATTGTGCAAGTGTTGACAAGGGCATATGGTACTCATAAATTTATTGAATATATTATGTGGAAGACTCAGATGGAGGAGATACAAAAAGGAGTTGCTAATGGTATTACTAGTGCTCAATTATGCATCATTAAAGAAGCACTAGAAAACATGAAATATGATTACTTGCAGCTGTTCATGGATAGGGACCTTGCTCTTAAGTTCAGTGAAGACAAGGAAATGGATATTGAGGAGATTTGTTACCAATGTAGCATAGAAAAATCTTCATCATTGACAACAACAAATACTCCATCATATTTAGTAGTAGTGACACATGAGGGCATGAGTGGCACTCATGATATGAGGAAGGAGCCTCTTGTGATGATCCCGCATGAGGAACATTCATAGTTGCATGTATTTGAGGAAAATTTTGACACAAAGTGTTTTGACTGTACGCCTATTTTGCATTGCAGGGATCATGAGCCATTTCTTTTGGCTCAAGGCTTAGCTACAGAGGAATTACTTAAGAGAATTCCTTGTGGACCAACAATGAAGGAAGTATATGCACCGATTGATTGAGGGATTGAGAATAGGACAAATGTGGATACATCACTCTGGGATCCAGGTTCAGTTGATATTAGTAGATTTATTTATACAGTGGCACATATAGGATACATGGTAGTAAATGATGATAAAATGGTGTGCAGTGGTATACAATAGTATAGAGTGGTGTACAATAGTGTGTAATAGGTTTTTGGGATATTTCCCCTAGGGATACCTTCATACAAGGATTTCAAACATATCATTCAGTTTGGTTCACCTAGGATCGATGAGAGGATGAACGAGCCTCATGGAGAAGAATATTCCTAGAAGATTGATATTTGATTAGTATATCATCAGAGTAGGGGCAGAGAGAAAGATAGTATATCATCAGAGCAGGGGCAGATAGAAAGATACCCACAAGATCACCCTCATATGTTACCTTGATTCCTTTGTCATACCATTGGGGTTGACTAGCGCACCTGACACTTTCTAGTCTTTTAGGAAGTGGCATATAGTGATATTTTTCGATTCCAATAGTATATTCAGTAGGATGTGGAGGGTTAACCTGATTCAGATGAGTAAGGCATGTAGGATTATATCCATGTCAAAGTTATTTCATTTGGGCTATGTGACTGGAGCATAGGAGGAGGTATAGATTGTATTGGATCAATTCTCAGAGATGCCAACTGAAAAAGTGGTGGATGGAATTATCCACTATGGAAGTCGCACACTGGTATTTTTTGAGCCCATGCTTAGGGAGAGGAGCATGAGGGATAGGTGTGATTCACCTTTGGTAGGGAATTATGGGTACTTGAAAGAGTATGAGGCACCATAGGTGACATGACTATTTTACAAGGAGGTTTTTAGAATCCACAGATTACTTGGGTACATTGATGGTGATCGAGATAACATATTACCTGGTGCAGTTTGGCAAGAGCCAAATAGACTAGTAGGTGCATAGTTGATTCCTATTACTAGGTTTTCACTAGATGATGGAATACCAAAGAGTTGGCTCATTTTGACTCCGATAGTTATCAATATGGCACACCAACATCTAACAGGTATTAGGAGTGGTAGACTTCCAATTTGGTGGTGGGATTCAAGAATTCATCTGAGTGATAGGTTGATTCAAATGATGATGATCGAATGAGTTGTGATAGTGATTGTTCTTCTTTATTTTTGGGATGTTATGAGAGGGGAGGCTGAGGATTTATCTATATGGAAAGGAAGACTCAAGGAAAGTCATGGATTTGTAGATTTAGACTTCACTGAGACACCTTCATAGGGGAGGATTCATGATATTGGTTTCAGTCCCTTCAAGGAGTTCAACTTGGGGTTCTAGGAGAGGAGGACACAAACTAGGAGCATTGTTCTAACAATGATGATCAAAGTAGTGCATCGTCAGCATGGTGGTACCCTTCTAGTATTATAGTGGGAACCTGGGATTACATTGCTTGACATTTCAACTACTATTGGAGATGTGAGTGCCGATTTTGAATTTTCGAAGTTTACTTTTGGGAGTCTTAGGAGTGGATGCTTGGAGGAGTGGTCTTCTGAGGAGATGGATGAATTTATGCAACTTATGATTACCTGGCTTATCAGGACTAGTAAGGTGTATACTGGTATTTTCAACTTACAGACTAGTGTTATGAGTAGAGGGTGCTTCATGTATTACAGGATAGTGTGGGATCTTGGAGACTTTACCTTCTACGGGGTTCTTGTGTCTAGGGACTCTGTGGATGATATGTTGAGAGATTGTCCAGACTATGCTTAGATGATTGTAGTATAACGAGGGTGATGGAGTAGTAGGAATTTTCCCTTTGACACTTGGAGATGAGATGTAGTGGATTCCCTATCAGTCTATGGCCACCTAGACTTCTCTATGATGTTTGATTTTAGAGTTGGGATACATTGGATGGGTATGATCCTCGATAGTGGATGCGATCCTTTCATACACTACAACTTGTGGATGTAGAGTGGGAATGATGGTTGAACGACTATGTTCAGAGTGGCGCAACATCAACATGGTGGTTCTGTTGGCAACCAATTCACTTTTTTCCATTGTCTTATAAGCTGCCTACACCAATGTTTTGCAAACATCAATTTTTCGTCACAATTTTCAGATAAACGACATTTTTATTTTTTGCGACATTTGCACATTTACCTTCGTTTTGTTTTCACGACTGTAAGCGTGAAAATTTTGTCTTTCGAAGTCACCTTAAAATCACTACCTGAACTGTCATTATCTTTTTGTCGATATGCCTATTGCGCTTACCTTTTATTTATCATTATACAGCTGGCAAGATCCTTTGAGCAGTACTCATGCTTCGATTGATTATGTGACTTGGTTTCATTGAGTTTGTAATGCATTGGTATTTGGATTTGCATTTTTAGTTGATCTACATGAACTTTGGTTTCATAAGATACATGGGTGTTATGATTAAATCTTTCATATATATCTTTTTAATTTAATGCCTATGTTTGTGTTTTCATAACTATTGGCTTGTTGATTATATGAATATTCATCGACACATTGGTTAAACTATTGATTTGAGCTGATACATTGGCGCATGGTCAAACGTTTGGTATTGATTTCAATTTGAATGTTAATGGTTAAAAAACTTTGGCATAACGTTGATTTTGCACGTTGGTTTATACACTCACCATTTTTTTCATTGGTCGGTCAAGGCATATGATTGTTGAACTATGGAATAGTGGGTTGAACAACTATGAAAATCGGTGGTTGTACTTTGGCAATAACTATTTTGCATGGTAGGGATAAGCTCCACCACCTTCGCACGATGGAATTTATGCCTATCTCTTATGCCCGTTCACTTCTGTTAGCTTGAGTAGCTATGCCTTTGTGTGTTATGATCCAAACCCTCAGCTTACCATGTGCTCGGCTCCATGGCACCAGTCGTACGAATCGATCCAAATGGAAACCAAGCCTTGTTAATGTTTGACAATGCCCGCAAAGAACTGGAGGATAACGGATGGCTCACCTTCGTGCAACGTTTTGAGGGTTTTAATCTCTGTGTGGCACGACAGTTCGCCCTAACTTTCGATGGCTGTAGAGCCAAGGTGGGAGACATCCAGTTGGAAATCGACGAGGAATTTATCAGTTTTGCTACAGGGTTACCATCCTCGGGCCAACGTTGGTTCAAAAATTCTAAGGTCGAGGAGGTTCCATGGACGCTACTGTTTGTCTCGCGCAAAGTCACCTCTTGTGACAGAGGTATGCCCATCTCTGCACTTAAAACACGATGGCACGATACTTTGATGGTAGTCAAACGGTTCGTGACCTGTGAAGGTTGATACAGACTCGTTTTCCTCTACCACCTGCGTTTTTTAATGAACTTTATGGGATACCCGTTGAATTTTCCCTTTTACTTTCAGTGTAGCCTATATAAAATGTCGAAAAGGTTTAAAAGGCAGAAGGATGACAGTAGCCTGTTCCACCATGGGCTTATTAAGCTTATCATTGTTTATCATTTAAGTTTGCATGGTGATAGCTGGAGAGATTTCGTCGCTCGAAATGGTTTCGATGACTTGGACCCTATACAGGTTGACAAGCCTGTGGTGACTGAAGCCAAGGCCGAGCCACCTGTGCCCTTCCATATCCTATTTCCCTCTCCTAAGCCCTCGACAGATCCTGCTATTGATTTACCGGACGTTGAAACTGAGAAGGCCAAGACTATTAAAAATCCTGTAAGCAAAAATCCCAAGGCAAACCCTACGACTTATGCCAAGGGTAAAAAGAACGCTTGGATGATTTCAAGAGTGGCTAGGAACAAACCTAAACCCTCTGCTGAGTCAAAACCTATAATCCTTAGTGAGGATTCGGATTCTGACGTGGAACGTTTTCTAGCCAGTGAGTACCCTTACTCACAGGGTTTATGTCCCGAGCCACCCTACAATTTCGTGTCAAATCTTCCTCCCTGTCTAAGAAACGATCCCAACTACCCTGGTATTAAATTACCTAATGAAACCCTCAGCCATATGATCAAACCCTCACTTGCTCTTTCAAACCCCTCACAGTCTTCCCGTGACCAATGCGATTTATGGCTGGAACGATACTACATTGATGTTCCCATAATCCAATCGAAAATTCAATCACTGGAAGATCAAAGTGCATTGTTGACCAGCCAGAGAGACCAACTCCAAGCAACTGATAAAAAGAAGAAGACGTCAGGCTCCATCCTTTTCAAGAATATTGAATCAGCCACAGCCGTTATCAATTCTAAATTGTCGTGACCAAGCCGTCTCGTCGCTGTACATGTATGAAAATTTGATATCTTTTTTGTTTTGTGAATGATCAAGGTTAATATAATAATTCGAATTCTGTTTTTAAATAGCCCAGTCTCTCATTCAAATGCCTCTGTCATTTGGTGATCATCCTGTATATTGTGTTGCTTTGCTAAAAATAAACGGAGTCTCGTTTTGATACATGAGTTGATAATTCCCAGTATAGCCGTCGATAGATTTTTAATGGATTTGAATGGTTATCGTTTGGATTTGATTTGTTGGTTTGCCTGATTGAGTTAACGAAATTGACGATTTGCTTTCAATTCAATTCGTTTTGTATTTACTCCGAATAGGAAGTTTTTCTTGCTCAATTTAGAATATGATCATGTTTGGATTTGATGCTGTGATTCGTAAACGATTTCAATGTGTTTGATGGTTACGATCCCGTAATACATTGTGTCATATAATTTTCCAAATCGGGAATACCACTCTGTCAATTTAATTTGGAAATGACTACTCTGTTTTGTATAAAAACAATGCTCTCATTTAAGCCTGTGCAAATGCGCCCAAATCGTGGAATGGATTTGATTCATGACAACTATGATAAACCCCAACCGATTGATCCGCTCGATTGGATTGCTGTTAGTTCGATTATTTTCATGAGTTAGATTCGTATCATGAATGAATGCTCAGTTTGATTTTAAATTCGCAAAACGAATTGATTGACTATGTTATCTCTACCAAATCCGGTTACAATTCGTTTGAGTGGAATGATTTTGGTCAAGGTCAATCGATCTTGTTAACCCCAGTTTGCAAAAACAAACGATTGGATATTTCATATGAACTCTGTTACACCCTGTCACGATTTCGTTTGTGGACAGTTATGCGCCAATATTGGTTTGATTCGCTTATGGTATAAATCGTTTGCTATGTCATTACAACTATAACAAATTGTAAATGATTTTGTTTGGATTCGATCGTATCTCTTGTTTAAACATTACCTATGATTTGTTTTGATTGGTTTCAATTGAATATCAAACGATTTCTCAACGGTTAATTATGATCATGTTCGTTCGATTTTGTGGTAACCAAATAAACAGAGTACACCTATCTCTGTATTCGGTTGAATGATTTTTGATCCTGTTTGATTTCGAATGGTATAAAAAATTCAAATTGAATGATTCTTTTTCAAATAGCTATTGGATGTCAATTAAATTGAATTCTTTAAAAAGATTTTCAATCGATTTTAATACTGATTCTGTGTCTTATTTAGACCAACTACAGAATCCTATGATTCTGTAGCTAGTCTATAGGAGTAGATTTTTATCATTTTGTTAATAAAGAATCTTTCTAACTTGTTCATTTTTTACCTATTCCAGGTAAATTCGAATTTCAAGGGACATGTTGGACAGGCTAGGAGGATATTTGTGTGTTTTAGTTTTATTGTAGTTTCCTAGTTTAGTTAAACTTGGGATATTTTCCCAGATTTTATGTAAACAGTTTGATAACTTCCACATGGAGGTTTTACCCTGTGGAAAGCTTATAAATACTTATTATTTTTGTAATAAGGATCATCCTCACTTGTGGGAGAACCAGGCTATGGATTTTTAATACAAACTGAGACATAAGTTGATGTTCTGCTACAACTTTCGCTTTCATAATATCAATCTTTTGTTTCATGTTTATGTTTATCAATTTGTATTTGATTAGTGACTACTTTAGCTATCACAATCTTTTACAGAATGATATGATTGAATTAATGTGATACATTCCTGATTTCTTTCACTAATTTAAAGAATGCAACAATTACTTAGTTCAGCTAATGAATGACAGATTTCTCTTCTTCATCAATTGAACTATCATGTATAAGTCTTTGCATACATGTTTATCTAATTGTAAAGATTTATAAATTATAAGATTGTTGTTATTTTTATGTCTTGTTTGTCCTGTAAACAAACTTAAAGAGCATTGCATCTATTGTTTACGAGAAGCTTCTGGATAATTTGGAGCGGGTTTCCTCCCTTTGATCTGCTAAAATAGTCATCATACACAGGACAAATCTGGAGCATTTCCAAGTCAGTTTGTTATTTATTTGTTTAGTATATTTATTAGTAGTTTAGTTAGATATATGTGTAGTTAGAATTAGTATTTTAGTTGTTTAGTTTTAGTTAGTTTTAATTTTATTTCTTGTTCATAAAATTATAAAATCAACAAAAATATATCTCTCTGCCTTAGGACAGGATGCAAACGAGTTTTTCAGGTTTTATTTAAATATGTTAACTGTAGATATTGTATATTTTGTGAATAAGTTATATTTTTGTTAGTAGTTAGATAGTTAATTAGTTAGAGTTAGTTTAGTATTAGTTAGTAGATTGTATTTATAGAATAGTTAGATTAGTTTAGTTTGTTTAATAGTTAGTTTTAGATTAGATTAGTTAGTTTGTTTGTTTTATTTGTTTTTAGTTAGTTTAGATTAGTTTTCTTTTGTTTTCTTAGGACCTTAGATAGGCTAACGGAGCCGCTAAACCCGTCAGGGTGGTTCATCCCAAACGGATTAGGTTATTAGACAACCCCGGACTGGTTCCACTCTCTCAGTTGATGGACGATTTCTCTCGTCAACAGGTTCCTTTCTGAAGATAGCTTGGGACCCTGAGATTTCAGTGGGAGACAATGTGACAATTGACATGCGAGAGCTAGGTTTTTCCTTCATGAGATTGGTTCTCTAGTAGAGCAGTTCCTTGGTTTCCTTACTTGTGGGTGGTTTTCAGGAGACCTCAGATGTCAGTACATTACCATACCACATCTTGAGCGAAGGATGTTTCACCTCTTACTGGGTGGTTTGGGATCTTGGTATGATTTTTAGTTTCAATATGATCAGTCGATGGAGCGCTAGGTCATGATGGCATTGCTTGAGGACAGTAAATATTTGGGAAGAGATGATTTGTCATGTCCCCATTTTTGGGTTTCCCCATTTTGTAGTAGAAGGGACTTCTGTGGCTTGTCAGTGGAGAAAAAGGAGTAAAAAGGGGGTAATTTAATGTCACTTAGTTAGGAGATGTTATGTTTTTAAAGTGACATTATGGAAATAAAGTAACTTTATATTAATAAGTTACTTAAGGATTATTAAAGTGACTTTTAATCTTAAAGTGAAAATTGGAGGGAAAACAAGGGTTACATTTGATTTAGTCAAAAAGGGGAAAATTCTGAAAGTTACATTTGATTTGGCCAAAAAGGGGAAAATTCTAGAAGGCATGGAGAAAGGATAAAAGGAGGGGTAGAGCCTCAATTTCACATTATGATTTGACATATTATTGGAGTTCTCGTGTAGCTAGTGTTTTCATTGGGGTTTCAGGAAAATCCCTTCCACTATTGGTTTGGTTTCGATGGTGCAATATCCACCCTAGGTAGATAAGAGGGGTAATCCATTCAGGATTTCCATTGGAACTTAGAATAGAAGGGAATCCACCCATGATTTCCATTGGACATTCATTTATGAGTTTTTGTTCAGTTGGAGGTTTTACTAGCTTGCACAGGGGATTGGTGGATCTTTTAGAGGAGGCCATACTTAGAATTTGTAGGTGCGAGGAGGGGTTCTAAGAAATAGTGATACATGATGAACTTGTAGGTTGATCATAGGGTGTCCCTAGAGGCCCTCGTTGGTTGTCCAACCTTGTCTTGTGAGGCCCCACTAGACGTCCAACCATGTCCCGTGAGGCCCTCTATAATTTAATATTGTAGACCTGAGTTAGGTACGGGTGACCGTATTTTTACAGTGAGTATTCAGGGGTAGATCGAGACAGTATCAACGAGGACTGAGAGTTAGAGTAGTATACAACTTGAGGAGGTTTTGACATCATCGATTTTCTTAATTTGTTCTTTGTTAGTAGATATTGTAGCTACTTGCAACCAATAGATCTGTTGTGTTTAGGAGGGTTTAACAACTGCTTTGATAACCATTAGTGAACTTTGTGTTGTTGTGATTTGGGTTCTCATACCATAATAAATATTCCATGGTTATATGATCAATTTTCCATGTAATGGATGCATGTGACATGTTTAACAATATTCCTATTTATGAGAGATATGAAAACTATTGTAAGGCATTTACAACAAAGTGTTTGACAAAATTACACAAAGAGAAACAATAATTTCAATAACAAACATAATATTTCCATCCATCCTAGTTGGGGACATTACATAATCCACCTAATTATTGTACCATTTATGTTAGGTTTATTCATCAAATATCTAATGGCAACATGATTGGTATGTACAAAACTTGATACCCCATAACATAATGTCAAAACTTGTTGAGATCATGGACTACTGCTAAAAATTATTTTTCTGTAACAATGTAGTTTAGCTCTGCACCAACCAAGTTTTTACTTATAAAACAAATTGCATAGGGATTTTTATCTTCATTTTGTCCCAAGACTACTCCTACAACTTTATCTAATGAATTGGTATGAATATGAAAGGGAAGAGTCCAATTAGGACCCTGTAGTACATGAGAAGTTGAGAGTATTTCTTTAATTGTTTCAAATGCTTGTTGACAATTTGAAGTCCAACAATAATCTACATATTTGGATAGCAAGGTAAACATAGGAGAAAATATCTTTCTAAAATATTTGATGAATCTCCTGTAGTAACCTACATATCAGTTATGCGCCTGGTTATGTGATATTAAGAAGAAACAAGAATATAATCGAAATTACCAACAAAACAACATAATGTAGAAAATAACACACCAAAATGACACCTTTATTGAAATGGGAGCAATGTTCACTTGCCTCTTCAAGGGGGAAACCTCCAACAGACTAGTACTCTATTATAATAATTCTAAAAAAAAAGTTTTCTCATGCATCCTACTCTTATTTATACTAATTATATCTTCTAAAAAATATTATGGAGGAAAATACTTCTAGAAGTGGAAGCTTCTATTATGTCTTCTTACATTGACTTGTTCATATTTATTAAATAGGCCTTATTAAATAATGTAGGAATTTATTACATGGAAAATATATTATTCTATCATGTGAGGGGTTAGGAAGGTTAGGTCCCTAACATTCCCTCTCCCTTAAAAAGAGCCTTTTCCTCAAGGCTTAAGATGGGGAAATTTTTGCAGAATAGTAGTGGGATCCTAGGTGGCATCTTCTGGTGGAGTATCCTTCCATTGAAGTAACACTTCCTAGATGGTGCATTGACAGAGACAATGCTCTTGCTGGTACAATACAACTTGTGGTTGCAACCAAATGGAAGCTTCTTCATCCAACTCTGGTAGACTGGTCTGAGCATGGCACTTGGTGCCAATCACTTTGTTCAGGCAGGAGACATGAAAAACATGATGTAGCTTGGAGATAATAGGAAAAGATAACTGATAGGAAAATGGATCCATAAGTTTGAGAATAGTATAAGGACCATAAAATTTGGGGGCCAGTTTATGACATTGTTGATATCTGAGTGAAGTCTGCTTGTACGATTGTAGATGGAGAAACACTTGGTCCCCTTTAGCAAATTGACGTTCATAATGACCTTGATCTGGTTGTTGCTTCATGCGGGTCTGATCCATGACCAAATTTTATTTGAGAGTACGAAGAATGGTCATGCGAGATGTAAGATTGTTGTCAACCTCCTGAAACTTGGATATTCTTGGCATGTATGGGAGAACCAATGATGGCTTATGTCTGTAGACTACTTCAAAGGGAGTCATGTGAATGGCCATATGGTAAGAGGTGTTGTACCACCATTCAATTAAGGGTAACCAATGAACCCATTCATGTTCTCAGTTGGACACAAAACACCTCAAATCTGTTTCTAGATACTTGTTGACCACTTGCATTTTTCCATTTGTCTAGGGACGATAGACTATACTAAGCTGCAATTGGGCTCCCTGGAGCTTGAATAATTCTTGCTAGAAATTATAGGTAAAAGTTGGATCATGATCAGAAACAATAGAATGAGGCATTCCATGGAGTTTGAAGACATTATCCATAAAAAATGATCTATTGTAGATGTTGTGAATGGGTAATGAAGAGAAAACAAATGAGCATATTTGGAGAGACGATCCACTACCACCATGATGAATTACTTATTTCCTGATTTGGGTAATACTACAATGAAATCCATAGAAATATCCGTCCAAATAGTAGGTGGAATCAAAAGAACTTGGAGTGTGCCAGGAGTTTTGGCAGTCTCACCCTTATTGCGTTGACATATATCACATTCTACCATAAAGGTGTGGGTGTTCTATTTCATACTGTCCTAGAAGAAAGAGTGTTTGATCTGTTCATAAGTTTTGATAAAACTTGAATTCCCGGTAATAGGAGAAGCATGAAACTCATAGATCACCTTGGATTTAAGGGCTGAATGTTTTCTTAAATATAGGCGACCTTTATAGTGAAACACTTCATTGTGCCAAGAGTATCCTAGAGTAGCTTGGGGATCCTATTGTAGTTTTTGGATGAGGGTGGATATTTTGGGGTATTGAAACCATTCCTAGAGAACAATCTAAATCCAATTGACAATAATGAATGGGAGGGAAAAGAGGGATCCTTCTTCTTCATATTTCTTGGAAAGAGCATCAACCACCACATTTTCTTTTCCCTTTTTGTAAATGATCTAATAATCATATCCAAATATCTTGGTCGCCCATTTTTGTTTCTCTGTGGATGAAATTTGTTGTTCCAGAAAGTAATTGAGGCTTTGATGGCCCATTTTAATTTGGAATTGTTTTCCCAATAGATAAGGGTGCCATAAATACATTGCATGTAAAATAACCATCATTTATTTTTCATATATTGATTAGCCAAAAGGTCACTCTGAAAACTGTTTGTTGGTGAAATCCAAAGGTCATCCATTTTGTATGAGGATTGCACTGATCCCTCTCCCTGATGCATCACATTCCAGAACAAAGGTCTTGGTGAAATCATGTATGGAAAGTACAAGAGTAGTGCACATAGCTTCCTTCAAGACTTGGAAGGATTAGTCTGCTGCTGGATTCCAATTGAAGACATTCTTTTTAAGGAGAGCGGTTAGGGGGGTTGCAATTTTTCCATTATTTTTAACAAAATTGCAATAATATCTAGTTAAGCATAGGAAACCACACATACTTTTAAGAGTTTTAGGGTGAGCCCAATTATGCATAGCTTCAATTTTCTTAGGATCCACCCTTACACCATTCTTTTCAACTATATGACCCAAGTACTCAACTTCAAAGACACCAAAAGAACATTTAAATTGTTTGAGGAAAAGTTTGTGCTTGGAGAGGAGATGGAGAAATTGATATACATGGGTGAGATGGCACGACCATGTTTTAATATAGATGATAATATCATCAAAGAAAACTAACACAAAGTGATGGAGGAAAGGATGAAAGACATGATTCATGAGACTTTGAAAAGTGGAGGGGGAATTACAGAGACCAAAGGGCATGCCCAAGAACTCATAGTGGCCCTCATGAGTGTGGAATTATGTCTTTGGGATGTCTTCCTCTTTCATACGTATCTGGTGGTAGCCATAACAGAGGCCGATTTTGGTAAAGTATTGATCCCCACTGAGTTCATCCAGAAGGTCATCTATGATAGTAATGGGGAATTTATCCTTGATGGTAATTTTTTTGAGGGCACAAAAATCATGACACATCCACCAAGTTCCTTCCTTCTTGAGGGCCATGAAAACAAGGTAAGAATAGGGAATGATACTAGGATGTATAACACCAACTTCTAACAACTCGTGGACAATTTTCTCAATTTCATTTTTTTGAGCAAAGTGATGATGATAAGGGCGAACATTGGGAAGAAGAATTCCTAGTATTAAGGGAATGGAATGATCGTTGTCGCCACAAAATGAGGAAGGCCCTGGGGGATTTGGAAAATAATGTGATGGTGTGAAAGGATACCTTGAAGGTCAAGGTGTACCGGGGGTGTCTCAACTGCTTGAATGAAATGAAGTTGGGAAATAATGCCAGAATGACCTTTTTAAAGTAACTTTTCCATGTGGTGGGAACTGATGATCTCCGAAGATCCTGATGTAATTCCTTGGAATTTATAATGTTGGACTTACTGTTGGAATCGCATGGTTAAATCCTTAAAATCCATGAGTATGGGTCCTAGGGTGCATAACCATTCTGCACCAAGAACAATTTCAAAACCACCCATGTCAATAGAAAACATGTGTGTTAGGATATTTTGACACTAAGGAGTTAGTTAAGATATACTTGGTGTAATGTGTTGTTAGGTAAACGTGTTTTTCTTAGTGTGTTTCTTTATGATGCATTGGTATGCATTTGTATTTAGGAAATCCGAATGTCATGCTATGTTCCCGACATAGAGTGATCTAACGGTTCATATTCTCCTCGATCTTAAAGGCTAAATTGATCCATGTCTTAACACCCGATTGGTCCATGATCTCTATTTAAAGAGCATGGAGGTTCATTTGTTGATGATCGATTGCAAGAAAATTCTTATAAAATCTCTCTGTAATCTTTTTATTTTGCATTAATAAATTGCTCCAAGTGGTTGCATTGGCTGGCGCCGTGGATGTTTCCCCATAGGCGTTTTACCACATCAAAACATCAGTGTGTTTATCTTTTATTTGGTTGCATGAGTGGTTACTGAAGGTTTTTGTCCTCTGTTGGAAAAAATGTTCTATCGAACATGGTATCAAAGCTTGTTTGAAGACCCGCTCCCATTGTAGATCAAGATCGAGAAGCTGAGTTGCATCATCTATGGTTTATGCCATTTTCGTACATTTCTAGTCTAAGAGGACTGATCCATTGCGTTCAGAGCGTTGGTTTCAGTCAAGAAAATTTTTATTTTCACTCGAAAAGGTTTCCATTTTCCCAAGATACAACCATTTTAGTCAGATCCGTAGGTATAAAGCCTGAATACACTGTTTTTGAATTTTTGCAGAGTATTATTTAGGTTTTCCATTTTTTATTTCTGGGTTGCCACGCTTTTGGATTTGCGTATTCTCTTTGCCCCGCACCCTGTGCGATCTCGAAAAATCAGTAACATATCGAAAAAGGTGCATTTCCTGAGTAATCTAACCAAGATCTAACCCTTGTTGTCATCGAGAAACAACAATTTTTTCTTGTGTGAAAAGCGTTTTTTATAAAAACGCTCTCTAAGGCCATCTTCAACAACAACAACAACAACATTTTTGCAGAGTATTATTTCAATTTTCTATTTTTTGTTTCCGGGTTGCTACTCTTTTAGATCTACGTATTCTCTTTTCCCCATGCCCCGTGTGATCTTGACAAATAAGAAACAGATCGGAAAATGTGCATTTTTCGGGTAATCTAACCGAGATCTAACCCCTATTGTCATCGAGAACTGGAAATTTTTTCTTGTGTGAAAATAGTTTTTTATGAGCACGCTCTCCAAGTCCATCTTCAACAACAACAACAACAACAACAACAACAATCCTCCTTCTAAACAATACAATATGTTTTGCTAGCTCACTTGGTTAAAAGTTTCCTTATTAAGTAAGAGGTCTTGAGTTCAAGTCTCTCTTTTTGTTACATTTTTTTTTGAAAAAGTTCATGCATCCATTGTAAAGTGTATTTCACTTCAATTATAAAAGTGAATCACTATAAGTGGCTTAATTTTTTTATTTTAAAGTTGTTTATTTTGCATGCAACTTTCTTCTATAAAGTAACTTCATTGTAAAAGTGATCCTCACTTCTTATTATAAAAGTGGGCCACTTCATAAAGAAACTTATTTGTAAAAGTTAGGTTATTTGGAGGGGTATCACCACGTGGAACAACTTCTACTTGCCATGTGGATGTTTGGTTACTGTTTTTTTTTTTTCAAAAGGACATAACGTTCACATCCAAAGTCTGTTTTCAGTGCCATTTTGTTAAAACTACCTAATTTTTCGAGATCTTTCCATACAAATCATCAATTTCATATTTTAAATCCATATTATCTGCATATTTAATATGGATTCTTCCAGTGATCTTTTGCTTACTAGAACCAACTACTTTCAATGGAAATCCCATATGGAGGATTTAATAAGAAGTAAAGGCATGTACTAGATTACATTGGGAAAGGAAAAAAAACCCACTGATGATGAAAAGAAAGTCAAATGGGATAATAGGAATGATGAAGCATGTGGACAGATCAGAATGTCCATCTCTCTTGATTTAAGGTTCCACCTTCAAGAAATTGATGACCCCGATGAAGCTTGGGAAAATCTTGAATCTGTGTTTGGTAAACACAATATTATTCGAGCACATTAGTTAGAAAATCAGATACCGAATTTAAGTCCAATTGATTTTTCTTGCATTGAAGACTATTTGTCTAAGTTTAAAACACTTAGAATTTTATGTGAAGAGTGTAACATAAAGATGGAGGAAGAGAGTTGCATCTATATCATTATTTCTAAGCTAGGTAGTGAATATTTTGTGTTTGTATCTACCTTTTATGCCATGAGAGAGGCTCTAGGGAAAGCTGATCAAAAACCCACTCTTGAGTCCTTTTGTGATGCTTTGATTAGAGAGAAAGATAAGCTTGTACAACTAGGAGTGATCAACATTGCAGGTGCCTCCAAAAAAGACTTAGTTTCCCATCAAAAAGATAAACCCAAGAATCCCAAGAAGTAACATCCTCACCACAACAACAAGCAAAAAAACAGTACCAAACCCACTCAGACAACTTCAGATCCTAATGGTGTCAAATGAGAAAAATCTAAAAATAAGAAGACTAACAAACATTACAACTTTTGTGGGAAATATGGTCATGATGATTCCAAATGTTTCAAGAAGATGGCAAATTTAGAAGCATCAATGAAGAAGCACAACATCAATATTGATTCTACTACTTCTTCTTCTTCTCATGAACATGCACTTTCTTCTTCTGGTTTCTCCTTCAATGCAACTTCTACTTCTTATTTTGATGAGTGGCTTATTTATTCTTGAACATCTTATCATATGGCTAAGGAGAAAGCCACATTTTCTACTCTAAATGAATGTAACACCAAGAAAATATTTGTTGGTGATGATATATCTCTTAGTGTTGTAGGATATGGAACAATTTAGGTAGATAATGTTCATTTCAATGATGTATTATGTGTTCCAAGTCTTTCCTATAACCTTATATCAGTATATCAAATCACGCATTCAGGTGAAAGTAAAACTGTAGAGTTTTAACCTCACCAAGTTGTAATCAAGGATCTAAACGATCCTCAAAATGTTCTTTCAACTAGAATTGTTGATGATATTACCAGGTTGTACAAGTTTGAAAAATTTGGGTCATCATATTTTCCATCAATTGTTTTTGCTCATAGAGATGACTTGAGCAAACTTTGGCATGAGCGGTTTGGTCATCTAAACTATCGATCATTGCAACAACTATGTAATCAACATTTGGTGATGGGTCTTCCTCTTGTTTCATACAAATATGGTGTTTGTGCTAGTTGTGTTCTCAACAAACATCATCGGTACAGTTTTGACAAACGTGCCTCTTGGCATGCCTCGGGCCCTTTGCAACTTTTTCACAGTGACTTGTGTGGTCCACTTTATTCTCCTTCTTTTTTGGGTGCAAGTATTTCTTAACTTTCATTGATGATTTTTCTAGACATACTTGGATTTACTTCTTAAAACTTAAGAGTGAAGTTTTTGACAAGTTTCTGGCCTTCAAGGCCCTTGTGGAAAAGCAATCTGGACAACAAATTCAAAGGTTAAGAACAAATAATGGAGGCAAATATGTGAACGATAATTTTACAAGTTACTGCACTACATAGGGAATCCAAATGCAACACATTGTTCCATATACACCACAACAAAATGGTGTTGCTGAGAGAAAGAGCCACACATTAAAATAAATGGCTAATTGTATGATCCAATAATAAGGGATTAAGTGTAAAGTATTGGGCGAAAGCCATCAATTGTGCAAATTACATAATAAATCACACTCCCACAAAGACTCTTAAAAATATAACACATGAAGAAGCATGGACTAAAATTAAACTAGATGTAAGTCACTTCCATGTATTTGGAAGTATAGCATGGACTCACATTCCTGATGGGAAAAGGAAAGCATTGCAGCCTAAAAGTGAGAAATGTATATTTTTTGGTTATTCTGAAGATGTAAAAGGTTATAGACTTCTTCAACCACATTGTAATGAAATTATTATTAGAAGAGATTCTAAATTTGATGAAAATATCTTGGCTTGTGAGCCTAATTCGACGATTGTTCCTTCTTCGACTTGCGAGCCATCTTTGGCGTTTGTGCCTTCTTATGTTCCTATTATGGTTTCTTATTCAGATGATGACATCGAGGATGAAAGTCCACATCCTCCTTCTCACCTTCCTCTATATGATTCCATTGAATTTGAACCAACACAAACATTACCGCTTCCTAGATGGGTCTGTTCAACACGAGAAGCAACTAGTTATCTTGTCGGTGATCCTTCAAATAAATTTCATACATGTTCATAGTTACAACAATCCTCCTCTATTTTGGCTCAAGTTTTATAGGCTCATGATCTAGAGACAATTGTAGAAGCTTCAGTTCATCCAGATTGGGATACAACAATGAATGAAGAGTATCGTTCTTTAATGGAAAATGATACTTGGGATATTTTACCTCTTCCGAAAGGAAGACAACTTGTCATATGTAAATGGGTCTACAAAACTAAGTATGCATAATATGGAAGTGTTGAAAGACACAAGGCTCTATTAGTTTCCAAATGATTTTCCCAAGTTGAAGGAATTGACTACAATGAATCCTTTTCCCCTGTCGCCAAAATGAATTCCATCCACCTTTTTCTTGCCCTTGCCGCCTCACATAAATGGGAGGTCCATCAGATGGATGTTAAATCTGCCTTCTTGCATGGGGATTCACATGAAGAAATCTACATGGAAAAAACCCCTAGCTATGTCCATAATGAATCTATCCTTGTCTATCACCTTAATAAATCTCTTTATGGTCTTAAGCAAGCTCCCCGAGCTTGGTATGCCAAAATGGAAATCTATCTTATTGACATCATATTTTCCAGATGCCATTCTGATCCTAATGTCTATACCAAGAAAGTAGGAAGCCATCTAATAATCCTTTTCCTTTNCCAAGAAAGTAGGAAGCCATCTAATAATCCTTTTCCTTTATGTTGATGACCTTATCCTTACTGGTAGTGACTCAAAATTTCTATACCATGTGAAAACCAACGTTAAGAAGAAATTTCAAATGATAGACTTAGGATTTTTGCACTATTTCCTTGGCCTCCAAGTTTTGCAAAACAACGAAGGAATTTTTCTTTCCCAACCTAAGTATGCTTGTGACCTTATTCATCGCTTCCACATGGAATATTTTAAATCATTCCCTTCTCCCTTCCAGTTTGGAGTCAAGCTTATTGCCACCTGTACCTTTCTCGAATTTGATGCCACTTTGTACTGTCAGTTAGTTGGTAGCCTATTATACTTGACTCATACCCATCCTGATCTTTCCTTTGTTGTTGATCTTGTTTCCCGGTATATGGAAACTCTCCATGAAAGACATTGGAAAGAAACTAAAAGGATACTTTGGTATGTCTGGGGTATAGTTCAGTTCAAGATACATCATAGTTCATGGGGGAATCCTTTATTGGTTAGCTTCATTGGTTCAGAATGGGCCGATGACCCCCATGATCAAAAGTCTACTATAAGTTATGTTTTCAGCTTTGGTTCAGGACTTGCAACTTGGGCCTGTAAGAAATAACTTGCTATTTCCCTTTCTTCAGCAGAAGCAGAGTACCGAGAAACAATAAATAAAATTCATGAAGCCTTGTGTCTTCAACAAATCCTTTTAGAGTTTGGATTTCATCAATAACATTTGACTAGCCTTTGGTGTGACAATCAGAGTGCCATCAAGTTCACCAAAGACCCAGTTCAAAATCAGTGCAACAAACACATTGAGCCACACATGCACTTCATCATAAAGCTCATTCATGATCAAGTTATTGAAGTGCTATTTTTCCCTACATAAGATCAAGTTGCAGACATTTTCACCAAGTCTCTTACAGAAGTGAAGTTTTCCAAACTTCGATCTATGTTAGGCATTCAAAAAGTTGTCATTAAGGGGGGATAGGCTCTAATTCCTCCCTTATCCTATTGTGTCATTATTGTAAATCCTTCAGTCCTATCCTAAGTTTTTCTTAAGGGGGGATGTTAGGATATTTAGACACTTAGGAGTTAATTAATATCTACTTGGTCTAATGTGTTATTAGGTAAAAGTTTGTTTCTTAGTGTGTTTATTTAGTATGCATTAGTATGCATTTGTATTTAGGAAATCTGACGGTCACGATATGTTCCAGAAATAGAGTGATCCGATGGTTCATATTCTCCTCGATCTTAACGACTACATTTATATGTGGCTTAACACCAGATTGGTCCATGATATCTATTTAAATAGCATGGGGGATCATTTTCCAATGATTGATTGCGAGAAAATCTCTTGTAAAATCTCTCTGTAATTTTTTTCTTTTGCATTAATAAATTGCCCCAAGTGGCCGCATTGTCTGGGGTCGTGGATGTTTCCTTGTAGGGGTTTTACCACATCAAAACTTCGGTGTGTTGATATTTGATATGGTTGTGTAAGTGGTTACTAAAGGTGTTCATTCTCTATTGGAATACCCGTGTTTTCAAACAATGTGAGATTTCAGGTTATACTGACCAATTTGTAGGTGCACATTTTCACAACGCCCTCCACATTTCATGGAACCACCATTAGCAATCATGATTTGAAAATTATTGACATCATAGATATAACAATTGACTTCTTGGTAAAGGTGACTATGAATGAAATTATGAGTACTTCCACTGCCAACTAGGATGATGGATTTCCTATGCTTAATGTAATTGATCAATTTGGGGGTTTGAGGAGTAGAAAAACCAGTGAGAGCATGTAGCAAAATCAATGGTTCAACTTCGGGAGGATCATAGGGAAGTGTAATATCAAGACCATAAAAAGGAGGAAATGACCATAAAAAGTTTATATTCTTTACACTTGTGCTCTGGAAATTATTTATCATCACAATTATAACAAAGGTCCTTGAGTTGGCGTTCAACCATTTGTGCCTGTGTTAAATTGTGGACCTTGAGAGGAGTGGCCTGAGGGGCAGGTGTGTTGGGTTTAGGAAGGGGAAAAAAGTGAGTTTTCTTCTCTGGGATAAGATGACATGTTGTGCCTTCCAACCAAGTCTGAGGGCGAGCCATGCTGAACCAGGTGTGAATTTTATCCTTAAGGCCACTGATAAAGAATTCCCTCAAAAAAGCATTTGTCATGCCCTCCGTCTGGAAATATAAGTGCTCAAATGCAACAATACAATATTCCACTATTCCAGATTGTTTCAACTTGGTCAGAGTCCTAAATGGTGGGTTCCCATGTCAAAAATTTCATACAAATCTGCAACAAATTGTGACCAAACAACATACCCTTGGTGTGCATTGCGACACCATTACCACCATTGCCATATTTCTGGATCCAAATAGAGAATTCCATAATGAAGCTTGGTTAACTCATCAATGATACCATGCATGGAGAAATAGTGTTCCATCTGATCCAACAAATTTGTTGACCTCGACTATGGGGAGATGGGGTTCACGAGGTAGGGAGTTGGAATGAGAGTGTAGAGGATGGTTGGAGTCATCACATTTAGTATAGAGAGGTGGGTTAGAGGAGGAAGGACTCTTAAATTTTTTCATGAATTAGCTGAGAGAAGAATGGACTTCAACAATTTGTCTACTAAGCTGGTCTTGGATGTGGTCCATTTTTGCATGAATGGATGAAATGTCCCTATTTACTTGGGCCTGAAGGGAAGTAAGGTCAGTACTCAATTTCTGATTGGTTTCTTCTTGGTGGGTGGGAACCATGAGGGGATGAGAGGTGGGTCCAAAGACAATAAAGTAGAGAAGTGATATATACCACGATGATTAGGGAAGCGAGAGGAGACCAATGGGATAAGAGGGAAATAAGGGTGCTAGGAATGATATGGGTCCATGAGGTAAAAAAAAAGGCTAAAAATGATAGATATCACAATGATCAGGGAGAAAAGGGGAATCCACTGAGAAAGGTATCAAATAAGGGTGCCAACAGGTAAAAACAAAAGGTTAAAAATGATAGGTCTCACAATGATTAATGAGAAAAGGGGAATCCAATGAGATAGGTCTCAAAGAAGGGTGCATGCATGTAAAAAAAAGTTAAAAATGATAGCTATCACAATGATGAAGGAAAAAATGGGAATCCAATGAAATAGGTCTCAAACAAGGGTGTTGGAAAGGAATATATTTTTTTTACACTCCTATGGAGTTATACTTTGATTTGAATAATATTGCAGTGTCGAAATGCCCAACTTCTTAACATGAAAAAAATGTGAATGCAAGAGGCAAGGTTGCACAATAATAGATCTTGTCTGTTCCTTTTCTATTCTATTTCAGTCCCAAGGGTTAGGGTTTTCAGGGTGCCTACATACAAGGGTTTTCCCTGTGCTATAATTCTTTGATATACGTGCATGGTCAAACAATAGTACTCGACCCAATATCTCAGGGCACCAACTAAGGAGGCTATACCATACCCTTAGTTGTACTACCCAATTACCTAGGTACTAGATAATATCTTCCCGAGTGTTGTTCTCGGTGGAACTATAATAGTTAGGAGGTCGATCGATTGTTCTATGACTGGTTTCAGGATACCTAAGGGGGATCCTGATATAACAAAGGTACTTGTAAGTGCACGCCCATATACAGGGGTTGTTTGATGTGCTACCACTCGAAGGGGTACCAACAGGGGTTACAAGGGTGTCCAACAATGTGAGTTTAAAAACCTCTTGTATTTCCAGCATGTATGCTTCCCCAACCATGGATTTATGCATTGAACGAAAAATCAACGTAGTTTAAAGACACCAGAACACGTCTCTACGCTAGAAAAAAAATTTACCTACAATTCCTGCCAAGGAAAGTTCTTTAATATCGCTTGTTATGCACCTGGTTATGTGATATTAAGCAGAAACATGAATATAACATAAATTACCAACATACCAACATAATGTAGAGAATAACACACCAAAATGATACCTTTATTGAAATGGGAGCATTGTTCACTTGCCTCTTTGAGGGGCAACCTCCAACAGAGCAATGCTCTATTACAATAATTCTCAAGACAAAGATTTCTCATGCATTCTACTCTTATTTATACTAATTCTATCTTCTAAAGAACATTTTGGAGGAAGATCTTTCTATAAGTAGAAGCTTCTATTAGGTCTTCTTACATTGACTTGTTCATATTTATTAAATAGGCCTTATTAACTAATGTCAAACTTTATTACATGGAAAATATATTATTCTATTTCTATGAGGGGTTAAGGAGGCTAAGTACCTAACAATATCCGATAAAACTTCTAATATCTTTTGGTTTTAGAGAGGTAGGTAGTAGTGTGATGATCTTGACTTTATTTTTGTCTACTTCAATCCCTCTGGCGGACATATGGTGTCCTAACACAATCCCTTCATTCATCATCATATTGCATTTGTCATTGCTAAGGGAGAGGTTCATTTCTTTACATATTTGGAGAACCTTATCCAGATTTTCTAAGGCTTCATTGAATGAGTTTCCATAAGGGGTGAAGTCATCCATATAGATCTCTATTTTGTCATGGATGAGTTTTGAAAAATTCTTACTATTTCTCTTTGGAATCTGGTTGGGGCATTACATAGGACAAATCGAAGGAATTTATAAGAAAATGTGCTCGAGGGATATGTAAATGTTGTTTTGTCATGGTCCTTAGGACAAATCTGAATTTGGTTGTATCCACTAAATCCATCCAGGAATGAAAAATATTCCTTCCTAGCTAGGGCATCCAAGACTTGGTCAATTAAAGGTAGGGGAAAGTGATCCTTTCTTGTAGCTTTGTTTAATTCTCTGTAATACACACATATCACCCATTTCCCATTCTTTTTCGGGACAATAACTAGGGAAAAGACCCACTCACTATCTGAAATTGGATAAATGAATCTGACATCTAACAACTTTTGCAATTCTTGTTTAACTATGTCTTTCAATGCAGGGTTTATCCTTCTTTGGGGATTCCTAATAGGTCTGTAGTATTCCTTGATGAAAATATGATGAGTCTATATTGAATATTGCATTCCTTTCATATCCTTATAATCCTATGCAAAGGCTGCAATGTTTATTTTCATCACATCTAATAATTTATGTTCTTGTTGATTAATAAGTTTTGTGCTGATTTATAGTGTTTTTTTGGGGCTGATTTCTATAGTCTTGACAAAGGGATTTTCATTTTCATTTGTGAATAGTTATGCCCATAGTTATGTTTTCTTATCAACATAAAATTTAGAATTAATTTCATCATTCATCCCTACTATTCTCACATGAGGAGAGTATTGGTTTTGTTGAAAATTTAAAAGGAATGTGTCCTCATCAAATTTTCTGCTAGCCAAGGATGTGCTAATTGTGTAGATAGAATAGGAAGTAGTTTGGAATAGGTATTCATCTTATTCTAACCACATTGGAAGGTTTTATGTTATTAATCGATGAGAAGGGGGATAAAGGACAAACTATTTTTGGTATTGACCATCAATTATAGTCATGTTTCCTGCTCTATAGCCGATGTATGCATCTACTATGGCCAACCAAGGCCTCCCCAAGATAAGAGGGTACCCATTTAATTTAGACTTGGTTTGGAGGACCAAAAAGTCACTAGGATACTCCCAAGAATCAATAGAGAGTACTATGTCTTCCAACATACCCTCAAGATTGGTTGTGGATGTATCTGCAAGTTGGAGGACTATGGGGGTGTCTCTCAAGAATCACTGAAGGTTTTGTATTAACATGGTATCTTTATTTATAAAATTTATGGAAGCACATAAATATATGAGAGTATTTTGGATCAAGGTTTTGTTGATGTGTACATTTACTAAAGGAATTCCTAGATCAAATTACTTAAGTACAATTATCTTTCGAAGCATAAGGTCATCTAGCTATCTTATACCATTTATTGTACATGTGTCCTTTCTTTTTCTCCTTGGCCTTCCGATGCACTCTTATTTGATAAATATATGAAAAATGGTAACATCCTCGATGGCTTGCTGGAGAGGTATCTTCACACACAAACACTTGAGTTCTCCTAAAATTTCATTCTCTTAAGATGCATATGTTTTATTTTCATTTAGTCTTTCAAGATAAGGTTGGGTTTGTGGCCATGGTAAGATAACATCATCTTTCTTAGATTCCACATATTTTATGGGATTTGGTTGTTGTTGTAATACTTTTTCGGATCTAAAATTAATTTATCGTACATCCAAGGAGTAAGTCTGGTATGTTGTTTCATTGTTGTACACATGTTGAACCTGCTTGTTATTTGGATTGGGGGTAGGTTGAGTATGTAACTGTGGTTGTTTAGGAGGGAAAATATTTTGAATAATTTTATTGGATTGAGGAGGAGGAGGCATTGATGTTGGTTGCTAAAAATTATGGGGCCTCCATCCTTGTGGAGGTTGATTCCACTGAGGGTTTTGGTTTTGTGGCATGCTAGGGAATGATTGGTATGGAGGAGGAATGGGTTTCCCTTGGTATTTCCATGGATTTGGAATTGTCCAAGAATATGGGTTGGGATTATAACAAGGTTGAGAATACATTTTTGTATTATATACACCAAAATTTTGAGAAGGATTGAAGTTCAACCCTGTTTGGAAGGGTCTTGGTGCTCCATGTCTCCTTTGATTGATGAGGCATATTGATTCCACATTCTCCTCCGCTCCTCGAAATGTAGCTTTTAATCTTGACAAAGAAGGAAATTTGTGAGTTGGATGATCTTATTCACAAATACCACAAACATCTATGAGGTCAAGATGGAATTCATTCCTAGGATACCTCTTGGTGCATTTAGGGAAATAAATAGCTAATGCCTTTTTTGCTTCCTCCTATTTCTTAATGATCTACAAGGTATCCATTTGCATGGATAAAGAACGCAAAATATCAGTTTTCATATCTTCTATTAATTCTCCTAATTCATTTTTGATATGGGCTTCAGGGTTAGAATATTGAGGTACCATTCCTCTACCATTTCTACCTTTCTTCCTTAAGGATCTGGAATGTTTTTGAAGATTTTCTTGATATCCTCATAATCCATTTGGTAGATATCTCCATTGGATAGGAGATTTAGTGTTTCCATGAGATCCTCTCTTACTCCACTTAGTAAGACAATATTGAGTGAATCCTCATTGAGAGTGCAACTGTGAGCTCTTTTATAGCTTAGCTGAAATATCTTTTCAAAGTCTTCTAGAGATTCGTTAGGTCCTTGAGTTATTCTAAAAATCTCATATCTTGTGTCCCTTGCTTTGCAATAGTCCTTGTATTTTTCACTGAAGGTGTTCTTCATTTGATCCCAAATTGTGATATTGTTTCCCTCCAGGCTCATGAGCCATATTAGAGTTGAATCCTTCAAAGTAGAAGGAGAAAGTTTGATCTTTTGTTCATCTATAGTATACTCATATGTATTACATATAACTGCAAACTCAAACAAGGTGTCAAGATCTTTAGACACAAGACCATGGAAATGAGGTAAGGCAGAAATATTTTTTTTTTTCATCTTATCTTCTCCATTGGTTTTCCATATGGGAAACTCAAATACTTATACCATCTATTCTTCACCATCCATGGTACAAGGTGATGGAGATTGACCTTCATCTGAAATATTTTCAAATTATCTAGCTTCCCTTTCCAAGATACGTTCAATTGTTTTGGGACCAATTTCTCGATTACTTGGACCTAGTTTTGGGGTGGGTGTTTTTGGTAAAAATTTTCCTTTCCTATCTCTAGGTCGAGCAATTCATAACCGTAAAAACAATGAATCTTTTTTTTCCTTTTTCATATAATTCTAAGATGTAAATAATGTGACAAGGAGCTATCCATACTCACTTGAAGTGAAAGAACTTGGGAGTTTACACTATAGAAATTCTACAATGAGGTTAGATTTGTGATTGATGTATTGTTCCTACTCCTCTAAGTTACACAAAAATAAAACAAAATGAAAATGATGTGCAAAAATTAGCACCTCCACGAAAATGACGCCAAAAAGTGGTGGGCCTAGGAATAACAACAATAATGCTACTACCTCCTTGGCTTGTTACTTTACTTGTAAACCTAGGGTTCGTACAAACTTAAGAGGTGTTGTGCAAAGTATGTGCAGAATGCACTGATAACAGTCTAGGTGTAAGGTTGATCAAGGGGCCAATGCATGAAACTTATGCAAGAATTTGAATTGCAGTAAAATAGATCTAGTCTACTGGCATGAAAGAAAGCACACTGAACTATGAAAATAATAAACTAATTATAAAGCATGGAAACTAATTCTACTGCATGACATGAATCACATCAAGAAGCTAAACTATTGCATAGAATAAATGAACCAATTTATTCCTAAAATTGAGTAAACATCAAGCCATATGTTATATTATTGTCTACTTCTAATTTCTTGAAAAAATATGATTGATAAATTTGAGAAATTTGAGCTAAAACAACCCTACAGGAAGTTTCTATAGGAACTGTAACAGTCCTACAAGAAACTCCTACAGGATTCCCAAAAGAGTCCTAAGGAGCTTACAAAAGTCTTCCAAAGCATTGAAAAATATAGACTAAAATAAAATGAGGTAGAATTTATGTTTTTATCCTTGAGAAGATACTCTTGAGCATCCCAATAGGTTGCCATCCCTTTCTACAGGAGACCTGTTGAAGCTTAACAATTAATAAAAATTTGACATAAATTATAGATTACCATGCATAACTATCTTAATCCTTCAAGATAAATAAAATACTAATTGATAACACACTAACATGCAAGAAAAAGATAAATTGCAATAGGGTCCTTGAACCCTCTTGAGTGGGCCCTACCCAAGAAGAACAAGGAACCTTGAGGAAACTCTAATAAGATAAGAAAAAATACATCTTTTTTTCACCAAAATCAGTAATACATCAAGGGTAGAGATCCAAGTCTTCAACAAAAGTATTCTTAACAAAACTTAACACAATATTCATAATTTTGGTTGTCTTCTCCCTATACTTAGAGGCCTATTTAAACACTTGAGATCTCGACCTTTTCCCTTGGATTGAAGAGGAAATGGGGGAACATCATATCTCAGTCAATCTCCTTTGATTTTTGAACTGCTGCTTGTAAGGAGTGATCATTAGTAAATTTTTTGTGCTCTAGAGGTAGGTGGGGGACAAGGTCCCTTGATTCTTGGATGGCAACTCTGTAGAGGTAGGCAGGGGATAGGGTCCCTTGATTCTTGGAATCCTCTTTTCCTTAAGGGGGTTCAACCTGCTTGATTGATGCTACACACATTCTTTGTCATAAACATTAGATAAAAAATGTACTATACACATAAAGTTCCACCTCAAAAACTTATTCATTAAGCAACATACAAAAGTACTCATGACTACTATTAAACATGGTAATTTTTTTTTTATTAGTCATATCACAATGAAAATGTGTCTATGATGGGCCTTTTAGATAGGAAATATTGAGGCCCATCAATGATTTTATCCTAGGTTCCCAAGTATGTGGAATGAGTTTGCAAGTGGTTTGGAAGATGGATACATGGGTTCCACTTGTTAAGTTTAAGTGATGCATGTATAAGCTTTTTTTGCAATGGAAATGGTACCATTCTGATTATTTATTCCATTATTGTACTTTGCCAATCTTTCTCTAGTGTGCTTAGGGTGAGATAGGGATATATTGAGACCCTGTTACCCTATGAAACTTGTGAATCCTAGGTGGGATTATGTTGGAAATTCTCCTTGGGATTCCTTAGGGAAGGTTGGATCCCTTGAGGGGGAATTGGGTGGGTAAGATTTCCAAAGGTGTGAGTCCTGGAGGGTGCATGGATATTCCATTATTGAATCTAGATTTCTTGGAGCCACAACTCTAAGAGGTCCTAGTTGGCCTATGTTAGAGCCCTTATAGGGAAGTGGGATATCCTGAGGGACTTTAGAGCAGAGAAGGTGGTACACTTCCTTGGGTTGTGTAGGGTGATGGGGA
>SNQJ01S0019461.1:142673-189412 GCA_010110895.2 Picea sitchensis | reverse complement strand
TGGGGCATTACATAGGACAAATCGAAGGAATTTATAAGAAAATGTGCTCGAGGGATATGTAAATGTTGTTTTGTCATGGTCCTTAGGACAAATCTGAATTTGGTTGTATCCACTAAATCCATCCAGGAATGAAAAATATTCCTTCCTAGCTAGGGCATCCAAGACTTGGTCAATTAAAGGTAGGGGAAAGTGATCCTTTCTTGTAGCTTTGTTTAATTCTCTGTAATACACACATATCACCCATTTCCCATTCTTTTTCGGGACAATAACTAGGGAAAAGACCCACTCACTATCTGAAATTGGATAAATGAATCTGACATCTAACAACTTTTGCAATTCTTGTTTAACTATGTCTTTCAATGCAGGGTTTATCCTTCTTTGGGGATTCCTAATAGGTCTGTAGTATTCCTTGATGAAAATATGATGAGTCTATATTGAATATTGCATTCCTTTCATATCCTTATAATCCTATGCAAAGGCTGCAATGTTTATTTTCATCACATCTAATAATTTATGTTCTTGTTGATTAATAAGTTTTGTGCTGATTTATAGTGTTTTTTTGGGGCTGATTTCTATAGTCTTGACAAAGGGATTTTCATTTTCATTTGTGAATAGTTATGCCCATAGTTATGTTTTCTTATCAACATAAAATTTAGAATTAATTTCATCATTCATCCCTACTATTCTCACATGAGGAGAGTATTGGTTTTGTTGAAAATTTAAAAGGAATGTGTCCTCATCAAATTTTCTGCTAGCCAAGGATGTGCTAATTGTGTAGATAGAATAGGAAGTAGTTTGGAATAGGTATTCATCTTATTCTAACCACATTGGAAGGTTTTATGTTATTAATCGATGAGAAGGGGGATAAAGGACAAACTATTTTTGGTATTGACCATCAATTATAGTCATGTTTCCTGCTCTATAGCCGATGTATGCATCTACTATGGCCAACCAAGGCCTCCCCAAGATAAGAGGGTACCCATTTAATTTAGACTTGGTTTGGAGGACCAAAAAGTCACTAGGATACTCCCAAGAATCAATAGAGAGTACTATGTCTTCCAACATACCCTCAAGATTGGTTGTGGATGTATCTGCAAGTTGGAGGACTATGGGGGTGTCTCTCAAGAATCACTGAAGGTTTTGTATTAACATGGTATCTTTATTTATAAAATTTATGGAAGCACATAAATATATGAGAGTATTTTGGATCAAGGTTTTGTTGATGTGTACATTTACTAAAGGAATTCCTAGATCAAATTACTTAAGTACAATTATCTTTCGAAGCATAAGGTCATCTAGCTATCTTATACCATTTATTGTACATGTGTCCTTTCTTTTTCTCCTTGGCCTTCCGATGCACTCTTATTTGATAAATATATGAAAAATGGTAACATCCTCGATGGCTTGCTGGAGAGGTATCTTCACACACAAACACTTGAGTTCTCCTAAAATTTCATTCTCTTAAGATGCATATGTTTTATTTTCATTTAGTCTTTCAAGATAAGGTTGGGTTTGTGGCCATGGTAAGATAACATCATCTTTCTTAGATTCCACATATTTTATGGGATTTGGTTGTTGTTGTAATACTTTTTCGGATCTAAAATTAATTTATCGTACATCCAAGGAGTAAGTCTGGTATGTTGTTTCATTGTTGTACACATGTTGAACCTGCTTGTTATTTGGATTGGGGGTAGGTTGAGTATGTAACTGTGGTTGTTTAGGAGGGAAAATATTTTGAATAATTTTATTGGATTGAGGAGGAGGAGGCATTGATGTTGGTTGCTAAAAATTATGGGGCCTCCATCCTTGTGGAGGTTGATTCCACTGAGGGTTTTGGTTTTGTGGCATGCTAGGGAATGATTGGTATGGAGGAGGAATGGGTTTCCCTTGGTATTTCCATGGATTTGGAATTGTCCAAGAATATGGGTTGGGATTATAACAAGGTTGAGAATACATTTTTGTATTATATACACCAAAATTTTGAGAAGGATTGAAGTTCAACCCTGTTTGGAAGGGTCTTGGTGCTCCATGTCTCCTTTGATTGATGAGGCATATTGATTCCACATTCTCCTCCGCTCCTCGAAATGTAGCTTTTAATCTTGACAAAGAAGGAAATTTGTGAGTTGGATGATCTTATTCACAAATACCACAAACATCTATGAGGTCAAGATGGAATTCATTCCTAGGATACCTCTTGGTGCATTTAGGGAAATAAATAGCTAATGCCTTTTTTGCTTCCTCCTATTTCTTAATGATCTACAAGGTATCCATTTGCATGGATAAAGAACGCAAAATATCAGTTTTCATATCTTCTATTAATTCTCCTAATTCATTTTTGATATGGGCTTCAGGGTTAGAATATTGAGGTACCATTCCTCTACCATTTCTACCTTTCTTCCTTAAGGATCTGGAATGTTTTTGAAGATTTTCTTGATATCCTCATAATCCATTTGGTAGATATCTCCATTGGATAGGAGATTTAGTGTTTCCATGAGATCCTCTCTTACTCCACTTAGTAAGACAATATTGAGTGAATCCTCATTGAGAGTGCAACTGTGAGCTCTTTTATAGCTTAGCTGAAATATCTTTTCAAAGTCTTCTAGAGATTCGTTAGGTCCTTGAGTTATTCTAAAAATCTCATATCTTGTGTCCCTTGCTTTGCAATAGTCCTTGTATTTTTCACTGAAGGTGTTCTTCATTTGATCCCAAATTGTGATATTGTTTCCCTCCAGGCTCATGAGCCATATTAGAGTTGAATCCTTCAAAGTAGAAGGAGAAAGTTTGATCTTTTGTTCATCTATAGTATACTCATATGTATTACATATAACTGCAAACTCAAACAAGGTGTCAAGATCTTTAGACACAAGACCATGGAAATGAGGTAAGGCAGAAATATTTTTTTTTTTCATCTTATCTTCTCCATTGGTTTTCCATATGGGAAACTCAAATACTTATACCATCTATTCTTCACCATCCATGGTACAAGGTGATGGAGATTGACCTTCATCTGAAATATTTTCAAATTATCTAGCTTCCCTTTCCAAGATACGTTCAATTGTTTTGGGACCAATTTCTCGATTACTTGGACCTAGTTTTGGGGTGGGTGTTTTTGGTAAAAATTTTCCTTTCCTATCTCTAGGTCGAGCAATTCATAACCGTAAAAACAATGAATCTTTTTTTTCCTTTTTCATATAATTCTAAGATGTAAATAATGTGACAAGGAGCTATCCATACTCACTTGAAGTGAAAGAACTTGGGAGTTTACACTATAGAAATTCTACAATGAGGTTAGATTTGTGATTGATGTATTGTTCCTACTCCTCTAAGTTACACAAAAATAAAACAAAATGAAAATGATGTGCAAAAATTAGCACCTCCACGAAAATGACGCCAAAAAGTGGTGGGCCTAGGAATAACAACAATAATGCTACTACCTCCTTGGCTTGTTACTTTACTTGTAAACCTAGGGTTCGTACAAACTTAAGAGGTGTTGTGCAAAGTATGTGCAGAATGCACTGATAACAGTCTAGGTGTAAGGTTGATCAAGGGGCCAATGCATGAAACTTATGCAAGAATTTGAATTGCAGTAAAATAGATCTAGTCTACTGGCATGAAAGAAAGCACACTGAACTATGAAAATAATAAACTAATTATAAAGCATGGAAACTAATTCTACTGCATGACATGAATCACATCAAGAAGCTAAACTATTGCATAGAATAAATGAACCAATTTATTCCTAAAATTGAGTAAACATCAAGCCATATGTTATATTATTGTCTACTTCTAATTTCTTGAAAAAATATGATTGATAAATTTGAGAAATTTGAGCTAAAACAACCCTACAGGAAGTTTCTATAGGAACTGTAACAGTCCTACAAGAAACTCCTACAGGATTCCCAAAAGAGTCCTAAGGAGCTTACAAAAGTCTTCCAAAGCATTGAAAAATATAGACTAAAATAAAATGAGGTAGAATTTATGTTTTTATCCTTGAGAAGATACTCTTGAGCATCCCAATAGGTTGCCATCCCTTTCTACAGGAGACCTGTTGAAGCTTAACAATTAATAAAAATTTGACATAAATTATAGATTACCATGCATAACTATCTTAATCCTTCAAGATAAATAAAATACTAATTGATAACACACTAACATGCAAGAAAAAGATAAATTGCAATAGGGTCCTTGAACCCTCTTGAGTGGGCCCTACCCAAGAAGAACAAGGAACCTTGAGGAAACTCTAATAAGATAAGAAAAAATACATCTTTTTTTCACCAAAATCAGTAATACATCAAGGGTAGAGATCCAAGTCTTCAACAAAAGTATTCTTAACAAAACTTAACACAATATTCATAATTTTGGTTGTCTTCTCCCTATACTTAGAGGCCTATTTAAACACTTGAGATCTCGACCTTTTCCCTTGGATTGAAGAGGAAATGGGGGAACATCATATCTCAGTCAATCTCCTTTGATTTTTGAACTGCTGCTTGTAAGGAGTGATCATTAGTAAATTTTTTGTGCTCTAGAGGTAGGTGGGGGACAAGGTCCCTTGATTCTTGGATGGCAACTCTGTAGAGGTAGGCAGGGGATAGGGTCCCTTGATTCTTGGAATCCTCTTTTCCTTAAGGGGGTTCAACCTGCTTGATTGATGCTACACACATTCTTTGTCATAAACATTAGATAAAAAATGTACTATACACATAAAGTTCCACCTCAAAAACTTATTCATTAAGCAACATACAAAAGTACTCATGACTACTATTAAACATGGTAATTTTTTTTTTATTAGTCATATCACAATGAAAATGTGTCTATGATGGGCCTTTTAGATAGGAAATATTGAGGCCCATCAATGATTTTATCCTAGGTTCCCAAGTATGTGGAATGAGTTTGCAAGTGGTTTGGAAGATGGATACATGGGTTCCACTTGTTAAGTTTAAGTGATGCATGTATAAGCTTTTTTTGCAATGGAAATGGTACCATTCTGATTATTTATTCCATTATTGTACTTTGCCAATCTTTCTCTAGTGTGCTTAGGGTGAGATAGGGATATATTGAGACCCTGTTACCCTATGAAACTTGTGAATCCTAGGTGGGATTATGTTGGAAATTCTCCTTGGGATTCCTTAGGGAAGGTTGGATCCCTTGAGGGGGAATTGGGTGGGTAAGATTTCCAAAGGTGTGAGTCCTGGAGGGTGCATGGATATTCCATTATTGAATCTAGATTTCTTGGAGCCACAACTCTAAGAGGTCCTAGTTGGCCTATGTTAGAGCCCTTATAGGGAAGTGGGATATCCTGAGGGACTTTAGAGCAGAGAAGGTGGTACACTTCCTTGGGTTGTGTAGGGTGATGGGGAATGATAGTTATTGGTTGGAATTGTTATAGGTGTTTGGTAACTTGGAATAGAAACCTTTTTACTAACTGTTATACCTATTCAGTTTAGGTATCCTTTGCCCCGATGGATTCATATCCCTAGCTTGGGGGTGACCTACTATTGTGAGAGCTAGAACAACAATGTATATGGCTGGGTGGAACATCTAAGGTATGTGTTAGTCACTAATTTTGTCTTGGTTTAGTGAGAAACCCTTGTCCTAAACCCTCCTTACCCATCCCTCATTTTACGCTTTCAGTTGTTTTCTACTTTTTAGATTTTGGATGTTTCATGGTTTGCATTATAATCTTTGGTGATTTATTTAAGTTTGATTATGAAAAACATTGTTTAAACTGGAAGTGTCTCCTTTCATGCCGTTGGAATTTTCAAATTTTAAGTTGTCAAACGCGCTATAGGAATACACCTATTCCCGTAGCACCAAATAATCATGCCATAACTTGCGCCTGCTATCCCGATTTAGTTATGATAACAAGATTCATGAGTTAAGAGTTCGTGTGTTCCCACAAAAGTTTGGTAATCATTTCTAAATCCAACAGGTTCAGAACATGATTGCTATGCACGCGCGTAGGGTTCATTTCAAAATCACATGTTGTTTAATGATTATTATATGTGACCGGTTCGAGTTGGTTTAATTCAGCCTTGCAGGGAGAAATACAGTTATTCATTCAAAGAAACAGAGGATACCAACAATTGCAGGTACTAAATTTGGAACCCGAGGACGAAGGTTGCAGAATTGAGTTTAATGGCGCCAAAGAGGAGAGGAAAAGTTGCCAGAATCGAACCAGAAGGTGCCAAACTTCTTGAAGCCTACCCTCAGATGGCCCAAAGATTCAGAGACACCGGGTGGTTTGAGTTCCTCACTACATTTCAAGGTTATGACGAGCAAATTTCAATGGAATTTGCTTTGAACTTCAATGGTCACGAGGTTGAAATCGGTAAAATGTTGATGCTGGTGACAGAGCAAACTATAGCCAAGGCTTGCAGGCTCGTGGTTGGAGGGGAAATATGGTGGACGAAGGAGCACGTGGTTACCGAATTCGTAAATCAATTCCTCCTTCCAGACAAGCAGAATCCAGATTGGAGAAGGGGAATACCTTGCAGCTGGGTTTGACCCGAATGGCACACTGCTCTGGTGGTGATTCACAGATACATCACCTGCGAAGGGAGGTTTTCTTTGGTATACATCTACCATATCAGAATATTGATGCATCTAAACGATGAATACCCTTTAAACCTTCCTTATTTCTTGCTTAAAAGTTTGAAAAAAATGTCCAAGAAAGTGCAGTCGATTTCCACTAATGCCAAAGGCAGTTTGTTCCATCAAGTCCTGATTAAAACCCTAGTCATGTCTGCTCTGAACGAATTACAGAAGCCCTGGAATTGTCTCATGAAATCCTCAAAACCTATCACTCAATCCAATAAGCCGAAAAAGGGCAGAGGGAAGAAAAATGTTAAACAGAGTCGAGATATTTCTGATGAAAACCCTGTGAAAGATGAATCTTCTGATATTAGGGTAACTAAGAAAAGTAGAAGTAAGAGACCTAGATGGGAGCCCGAAATCGAAATGCTTCCTGAGGAAGATGTCAAAGGAGAGACATAGTCAGATAATGATCTCATTGCTCAAACTACAGTCAAGTCTGAAATGCCATCGACCAACAAAGGGAACATTGCAATCAAAGGAAAAAGGAAAAAAGGTGCGTGTGTATCACAAAAACCTCGGAGAAATTCAACCAAGGATACTAATAAGTATAGGCTGAACTCAAAAGCAATGTTCAATCTGGAAATTAAAGAAGAAAACACCATAATCATAGAAGATGATTCTAAGGATGTTGAAATAAGCACCAGGAAAAGAGAAAAAAAGACTCCATTTCCCAAGAAATCTGTCAGCAAAGGAAAGGGAAAACTTACACCACCTATAGGCCCTGTAATGAGAGATTCAACTAGATTAGCTAAGGATAAATATATGGCTAAAGGCATCAGTGAATTCCCTGAAGAAAAACAAGATTACTTGGAAGATTCAGATTACTTACCAGATGTACTTGGAGCTATGGATTCATCAAGTTCTGAAGAAGAACATAGCTCAGAATTGATCTCAAAATACCAGGTTAAAGCCAAAGAACCCAGTGTTACATTAAATCTAAATGAAACTGCACCCTCTGAAGATTGTTCAGGATTTAGGGTCGAGATAAGAACTGATAAGGAAAAGATTAAAGAATTTCAGAAAACCATAAAGCAATTAAAGATGGAAAAGATGCAGATAGAATAGTGGAATGCTCGCCATCAGGAAAGAATTCAAAGTATTAAAAAGAAGAAGAAGGAGCAAAGGGAATTGCTTAAGGAACTCAGGGAAATCAATTTCAGACTTTACTGGCACAATGTTGTGTTAACCACGAAGCTCAAGCAGAAAAATGCCAAAGCCACTGCTGCGATTTTATCTTAAAGGTAACATGAAGATTTGTTACAATTTTGTTTAAAGGTGCTCCATGAGATAGGGCAAATAATTACTCATTTTGATCAAGGAGATGCTAAGACTTCGATCTTCTTTACAGAGTCAAACAAAATCCCTATTTTGTAGAGTCAAATGTATTGTTGGCAATGTTTGTTATATCAAGCTGTTGAGTTGTGGACTATTTTGGAAGTAGAAGATCATTTTGAGTGAAATAATTTAGGATCTGGATACTTTTTGATTCTAGTCATTTAAAGCTGTCCTAGATAATAGGATCTGGAAGTTTTATAGCTAGTTTAAATAGACAGAAGACATACCATATGGGGGTTGAAAATTTGGAGATCTATAGAAACTTTTTGTGGAGATTATTGTAAAAGGAATGTATGTTCAATTGACACTTAATAGGAAAGGCATATGGATGGTTAGACCTTCTTTTTTCTACTCTGTTATTTCATTTTTCATGCTTGAATTTATTATTCAAATTGCAATGCTTTTGGTTCTTGAATGTTAATTTATACAGTGAAGATTTTGCTGTAGAGATAATTTTTCAAGTAATGATTTCAAGCTGAGACCCCTGTTTCTTTATGATATATTGAAACTAAACCTTGTGAAATTGACAAATTGAAGATTTCACTTTCTTTTTCTTGAATTGGTTTACTCCATCTATGTACCTACCTATTATTCAGCTAGTGGGATATGCAATGTTTTAATCTTGATTTTCATGCCATGTTGTAAACTTGACCCAGTTTTCAACCATTATACTAAAACCAAATTATAAAACCTTCAAAAACACTTTGCAATAAAATCAATCATGCCCTAGCTTTCCCTTACCAGTCAAGTGCAACTTTAGGGACTAACAATATGTATCCAATTGGGATTATTGCATGCACACAACAACCTCCCAATTTTATTTTCTTACCGTCTCTCTAAGAGAAGAAATTGGCCCCCCTATAACACTTCCTACTGGAATCGCTTCTCTCTCTCTCTCTCTCAAGTGTCTAGGACCAAGTCTTTCCTCGCCTTATCATTTCTAGTCTCTCTACAGATCGCTTTGACCTATCGATCCACACTTCAATGAGATCACTCTTCTCGCGTCGAAGCATAAAATACCAAGAAATGCATCCTTTCTTCCACCTACACATTGAAGCACCAATGATTTCTTTCCCAATACATCAGTTGTCTTCCTTCAAACTTGGATGATGCACCAGGGCACTTCCACTAAACCTCACTGACACACATCTTTATCACTGTTGAATTTCACATGATCAATGCCAACACCTCGGTAATGTTCACACGATTATATTAGCCCCACACACGCCTTTCATCGAATAAATTTCTTCCATCTTCACGATGCATGGCATTTTGGCAATGTCCCTCCATTTCCCTTCAATACACTGCATATCGACAAGGTTTGTCTCTCCCTCATTGATGCACTGCTTCTTGATAAGTTTCCCTCTCCCATTGTTGATGCACCAACATAAGTATGTTGACCCCTTGTCGTCGCTAAGCGCATCAACGATGAACTTCTCTCTATCACCGATGGTAGCATGGTAAACACGACACATCTTTGTCCTAAGGCCTATTTCATCCTCCTCCAACTTAAATCCTTCTTGCTGTGCCTGTCAGTTAGTCTCCTAATATTTATGGTGACTAATCTCTCCACGCCTAATTGGATAGCTGATGACTAATTTCCATCATGCCTAACCTACTTCATGACCACAGTCATAATAAAATATGTCTATCTCACCAGTAACTTTCTCCCCGCATGTTATATCAACTTCTTTACTTTATGTTTCTTGGTTTTATGGCTAAATTGTGATCATGAAATTGCTTTCTAGCATCAAAGGGGTTAACCATAGCACCTATTGGTCTTGTGATGAATCTGAAACATACCTCAGAAGAAATTTGGTCCTTCCAACTCCTAAACAGTACCAAGCACTCTGAACGTCAATTGGCTATTTTTGTAGGTTTATATTTTTGTGTTACTGACACATCACCTCAATTTCAATGGATGAATTAAGAGTCTATAAATCACATATGATATAGGATCTTAAGGAATCAAATTTGGTTGAAGCATTAGCAAAAGCGGGAACCAAACTTTCATTAAAAAATGCTTTTGAACACAATTTTTCATCCTCCATCAAAATGATCTTTTCTTCTCAGAAATAAACCAATCATATTATATACACCATTATGATTCTAATGCAACTCAAGGAATTGAAATTCGATGCCCAAAAGTGCCGAAATTAATTGCCAAGGGTTTCTCGCCCAAGCCACGTGTATCTAGATGGAATGCTTGAATGGCAAGAACAATGGACTCGAGGGAATTGCCTCTCCCCATTTTTAATAGCGTAAAATATGGTACTCCAATCTGACATTATATGAGGAAGTTACAAGCATTAAAACTCTTCCGCAATGGCATTAACATAAGGTTTAATAATTTTCACAGCCGCACAAAACTGCTTGAGTAAGATGATTCATCCTCCTTAGAAAAATGTTTTTGAAGTTTAATATTTTTAATTGGTTGTGGTGATCATTAAAAGAATATAACATCATCATCTCGAATAATACTTAGGGTATGCAATCATAAATTTAGATTCAAAGAATTGAATTTAAATTAAATTTAAATAAGTTAATTTTAACAAAAAAGGATTTTAATTTAAATTAACATTAAATCATTTTGAAACTTCATGCCAAGAAGAGAAGAATTTTATAATAGTTCCCAAGGTACCAACATGCAAGAAGTTCCTAATTGGAGAAGTTACAAGAGATTTTGTTGATATCATTTGTGAATTTAATACAAACATCTCTATGAGACCTGAACACATGATAGAAATACCTCCAATGGGATCAGAGAAATTGAGAAGAAAACCTCCAATGAAATCGACCAAGTTTAAAGGAAGTGCTCGAAAACCCATCGAAGGAAATGAAATGAAGTACTCTGAATTGATCTGGAGAATTTAAAAGGAAGTCTTTCTAACTCATCGACCAACTTGATAGGAATTCTTCGGACTTCACGGATGAAGTTAATGATAAAATGGGAGAGTAGAGTTATAATACAAAAATATTCAATTACTTGTAAATATCAATACATTAGACTCTATTATATAGAGTGTACAGTCAGTTATCAGTTTTAAGTTATTCCAAAGATAACCAGAGAGATTGAAAGAATATCTCAACTACACATCATACTAGGATCTTACAAATCCAACTTTCTAACAACCTCTTAAAAATAGAATCACACAACTCATTTAGAGATTAACTCTACTTCTAAATACATTAGCAAGCATATTAGATAAGTAGGAATTATATATTCCAACAATTAAAATAAAATGCTCCGATGAGCCTAAAGCACCTCATAGAAACGATGTCGAATACGCTAAAGCCCAGTAATGCAGTATCCATCGGAGATTTTGAGAGAATCCATGCAACGTATAAGAAATTCATGTATATCGTTGTAAAAAAGGACTTAGATATAGGGATCGCTTGACTTCTTATGGGCCTTCCCAAATGATACAATCGTGTCTCCGATTAGGGTTTGAGAGATATACCAAAAGAGGCAATCCCTCAAGACAGAGTAAAGAGTTGATGGCTGCCTATTGTTGTTCGCCCAAGAAATTTAAGAGAAATCCAACAAAATTTAAACAGAACACCCACGAAATTGAAGAATTCGCCCATAAGTTGCTTAAGGAAGATACAACGAATAGGAAGAACTAAAAGGAATCATGATGGTTGAGTTGTTATCCTAGCTATCGAAGGATTAGAAATACAACGCTATGGAAAGAAGCAAGACATTGGTTCGTTTTTTTTTTGTTAGTTCAATTTGGAAGAAGAAGGGACAATTTAAGGCAGGAACAACACTTGCTCTTTGACACACTATCTCCACATCTAAATTTATATCATCGACAGTGTTGGTTAGCTAAGTTGTAGCTCAAGTAAACATTATTGTACAGTTTCCACATAGAGACCATCCACTCACTTTCAGGCATCACAACGTCAAAAGGAGAACATCATCGACTATGCATTTCAAGATGCTATGCAATTGCTATCGCATAGTAGTTGGACGGTGTTGAGAATAATAACCAATATCCATTTGGATCAATTCTACCCCCTTAGGAAGAAATGGTTTCCATTGCGTCGAGTTCTCCCATCAGATGAGGAAATTTCTGTTGAATTTGGCCCTGAGTGAGCCAATTGCCTTGGTGTAGGAGCTGCTCTGCTTTGACAACTTGATAAAGTTGGATCCTTTGTTGGCAAGTGCCCTTGATCTGTTTGTCCACAATCTGATCATTGAATTCATGTTGTATGCAGACGAGGTTGAGCTTTGTTGGTGTCAATTGTTCTGCTATCTCTGAGGTGTCCAATAATGGTGAGAAATATGGTTGAAGGAAATCCACGTTGAACACTGGGTGCTAGCCAAGGAAAGGAGGAATATTGATCTCGAAAGCATTATCACCCACAACCTTGGTGATGGTGTACGAACCATAACGGAGTGGGAGAAGATTTCGATGGGGTCCTGTAAGGTGCTCTTTTTGCAAGTGCAACCAAACTTTGTTGCCACCTGCAACTTATGTGGCACCTGGTGTTGATCATGGCGTTGCTTGTACTTGTCATTGGACTTCTGTAGGATATCCTGAACCTATTGGCGAATGTGCTAGATCCGCTCAATGAACCATGTGGATTTTTCAACTTCAGTTGGAGCAAGAGATGAGTCGGTCTATGTGACCACAAGGGGTAGTGCAACATCTATGGGACCCAATGGTTGGAATCCCAACCCCACCTAAAAGGGGATGTGGCTGGTTGAGCTATGTAGGGCTCGATTGTAGCTATGTTGCACATAGGAGAGACTCTCATCCCATGTGCGAGGGTGATTGGAATTATACATGCACACGATATGCATGATCATTCAATTTACAACCTTGGTTTGGCCATTTGTCTAGGGGTGGAAGGTTGTGGATTTGGTGAGCTTGTTGTCTAGCAGTGACCACATGCTTGACCGGAATGTGCTGAGAAATTGACTGTCCTGATTTGAGACAATGGTTTGTGGGATTCCAAAATATACCCAGACTCGTTCAAAGAAGAGCTTGGTAGTGGCCTCTGCTGTGATGCTCTTCTTGCAGGTGACCATAATCGTCATCTTAGAAAAGCGATCCACAACCAAAAAAACACAGTCATTGCCCCGCTTGGTGGATGGGAGGCCCGACATGTATTCCATTGAGATGGATTCCCACATGCCCTGTTTCTTAGTGGTCGATTTGGAAATCACGCAGGCAGTGTAGGACCTGATATACTTGTTGACCTCCTATTGAAGTTTCGGCCAATAGAAATTTTGCTGCAGCATTGCCACTGTCTTTTCGACGTCGAAGTGTCCTGCCACCCGACTGTAGTGGTCTTCCTAGATCAACTTCACTCGCTCGCTTGATGGAAGGTAAATATGGCCCAGACAAAACAACAACCCATCCTGAAGATGTAAATTAGTGACAATTGTATTTGCGCCCAACATTTGGTAGGTGGTGGCGAAGTTCAGGTCTATCTCATAGAGTTGGGGCCATCCAGAGGTCTCATGGTTGCAAGAGTCTAACACTGTGGTGAGTGTTGTGAATAACGGTCTGCTGAGGCAATCAATGACGCAGTTGGTGCTTCCCGTTTTATACTTGATGTTGAGGTGGAATTGCTGCAAATATGTGGACCACTTCTGATGGAGGTCATTCTGCAATTTTCCTTGTGTCTGCATGAACTGCAGTGGCTTATGATCAGTGTGGATGATTGTCTCCTTCCCAAGAATGTAATATCTCCATTGGCGACAGGCTTGCACAATGGAGTACATTTATTTTTCATAAGTAGGGTACTTACGAACGACATATGATAGTGTCTCACTATGATAGGCCACGGGGTGGCCGTGGTGAGTGAGAACGATGCCCAAAAAATAGTTTGAAGCATCTTCCTCGATCTCAAAGGGTTGTTGCAGGTTCGGTAGTGAAAGTACTAGGGTTGAGCACAAGTTTTGCTTAAAATCATCAAAATATTTTTGTTGGGACCGACCCCACACAAATTTCTCCTTACCACCACCCCTGGTTACTTGGCTGAGGGCCCATGCAATATGGGAGAATTCCAACACGAACCTGCGGTAGAAATTGGCAAGGCCCAAGAAGCTTCGAAGCTCAGTGAGTGTGGTTGGGGTTGGCCAGTCATGGATGACTTGGATTTTGGCTGGATCCACATGTATGCCATGTTGATAAATGATGTAGCCCAGGTAATGAACCATGTCCATGTCGAAGGAGCATTTTTCCAAGTTGGCGTAGATTTGGTGCTGCCATAGGGTGTGCACAACCTGCTAAATATGGTGCAAGTGTTCTGCCCAAATCTTGCTGTAAATGAGAATGTGATCCAGATACACCACTACAAATGTATTGGTGAATGGTCACAGGATATCATCCATCATCCTCATGAAAGTGGCTGGAGAATTTGTCAAACCAAAGGGCATGACCAACCATTCAAAAAGACATTCCTTTGACTTGAAGGCGGTCTTCCATACATCTTTCTATTCTATCGGGACCTGGTGGTAGCCAGAATTCAAATCAATATTACTGAAGTATTTGGCCCCCATGAGATGATCAAGGAGGTCGTTGATTCAGGGAATCGGGTACCGGTTTCTGACTGTGATTTTATTTAGGGCCTGGTAATCAATGCAGAGTTTCCATGTTCCATATTTCTTTTGTACCAACATGATTGGGCTCCCACAAGGTGATGAGATGGGACAGATGTGCCCCTTGTGGAGAAATTCTTGGATCTTCCACTTGATCTCCTCATTCTCTAACAGAGAGCGGTGGTAGACTGGCCCATTGGGAAACGATGCGCCAGGGGTTAGATTGATGGGGTGCTTGACCTAACAGTGCAAAGGTACCCTGGTAGGTGAGGATAAGATATTTGAGTATTCTTCCACGACCTTATCCACTTGCTTCTGCTGTGTGGAGAGGTCGGCCGCGGAGACACTAAATGTGGTTGTGATCTTTCGCTCATTCTGAGAGAGAATCACGAAGAATATAGACTTCCCTATCTCAGAGATGACCTTTCTGCATTGCTTGGCAGATATCAAGGAAATAACACTGGGTGGGACTGCCTTGAGTATATTGTACAATTTCTTGTTCAAAGTAATAATAACATTGCAAGCCCTAGACTCATATACAACATGAAGTTTCCATAAATATGGTTGGCCCAAAAGAACATTACAAACATCGAGAGGGGAAACATCACACAAAACCTCGTCTTTGAAGGGCTTGATGTCGTATGACATCGACATTGTTGGCTGACATGGATGTCACTTCCTTGCCAAATCCGTCCGATGGTGTAGGGCTGTGGGTGCAGTGTTGTCGGTAGGGCGAGTCACTTGACAACCACTGCTGAGATGAGGTTCTTCTAGCTACCGCTATCAATGATGAAGTGCAACGAGGTACCCTTCACCCACATCTGTGAATGAAAAAGGCGCTCGCCTTCCTCTAGATCATCTGGTTCACTGGGCTGGAGCTTGGTGGTAGAAACAGTAGCATTGAGTTCTGCATCTATGGTCCATCTCCCCCTTTATGGTTTTGACTCAGAGTTGGAACCTGCGTCTGATTCATAGGCTTTCACCCTAGCCACTAGCAACTGCTTCGAGTGGCAATCAACAATGTTATGCCAGGGGCTCTTATGGAAGTCACACCACTTCCCGATATCTTTCTTTGTCTTTCTGGTGTCTTTATTTGCTTGCGGCTTGGACTGGTTGTCCTGAGGTTGTCCGTCTCTGCTATGTCCTTTGTTCTGCGGGTTGGGGCCGCCCTTTCCTGGATTTTGCTGTGAGGGGTTCCCATGCCCAAATTGTCACGTCTTTTGTTTGAGCTTCTGCTCGATTTTGATGACATATCGGTAGGCTACGCCCAAGGATGAGATGTCCATAAAATCCATTTTGGTCTGGATGTATCTATGCATACCGTCACAATACTTGAGCACTAAATGTCGCTCAAAATATTTTATACCCGACTTGGTGTGCAAGGTATGGAAGATATTTGTGAACTTGGGCATCGCTTAGTCTATTTCTTTTCACAGCGTGGTCCATTTTGTGTACATGTCGTCATAACTTCCAACATGGTAGTATTGTTCCTTAATAGCATCCCTGAAGGAATCCCAGGTGACTGCAACTATAAATAATGAGGGTTCCTCTGTTTCCTTTTGCTCAAATAAAGTTTCCCACCAATCTTTGACACGGGGGACGACTTTAAGGAGCGCAAAAGTAATATTTTCTCTATTCAAGAAGTTATGGACAAAGAAACACCCTTCTAGCAGATTCAACCATTTGTCTACCGTATCTGCATCTATATGACCTTCAAATATAGGAATATCGAATTTGATTTGTACCTTGAAGGGGGTGATGCCTCTATTTGAAGAAGATTTGTCGCCTGTTGGTAGTCACTGAAGGACTTGCGCAAAACTATTCATCATATCGTTCCTTTGTTGCATGAGGGCTTCCTCGAGCAACATTTTGAAGGGATATCCTGTCTCATCATCTTTATTTTCTTTTGCCATGAGAGGTCGTTTGGGCATGCGAGAGATTTTTTCCTCAAGAGAAACAATCTCGAGACCCAATTCTTTGTACCATGACCTCATTGGCGACATGCATTAAGAACGACAAGGAGTAGACCGCTCTGATACCACTGATCCCAAATATATTTGCAGAACAAAATGAATACATATTATTATCAAAATATGCTTAACACAAAATAACAGATATACAGTAAAACTGGTTTCTATTCAATAAGGAAATAAGTTGAAACTGCAAAATGCAGCAGAAACAAGCTTGCTAGAATGGTGGCAGTTTATCTCTGAGAAGGGATGTGACGGTTGCGCTCATTCGCAAGAAGATGATTACAATGAGGCTCTGAAGGCCTTTTTACAATAAATAGGAATGCCAAAAACCCTAAACATCAAAAAAACCTATCCCTAGGAGATGAAGCACCAAAAGTCACGTGGGCCCCGTTTGGGTAAGTTAGTACATCAACTTCCCGGGGTCGTAACTTTTGCATACGATCTCTGTTTTAGGTGCACGATATCCCATTGGAAAGGTCTATCTGAGGAATACACATTTTTTCTCTATCTATTGAAGTTCATTCTTGCTGTGGTGAACCCTAAAAAATGTTGTTTAGGGCCTCAAAACGACCCCTCAAGTCAGGGACTCGAAAACTAGAGAAAAAACTGCCAAACTGGAAAACTGCCAAAATGAGCCAGTTGGAATAGGTTGGAGGCCACCAACATCCATATGGATCACCTCTCTCCAAATCGGTACTTGAATACTTCCACAAATATGGTGAAGAAAGAACCTGTAGAATGGAATTTGAGATAATCCTTCACATTCAATATCACACTTGAGTATAATAAAAATGTGACTGTTTTGAAATTAAACACTACAATAAGATGAAGAGTCGCGAAGGGATATTTCATAAACCAATAATGAAAATAAATATAAATGAGACAAAATATGTTATGAAATGGAAAGCAAGTGAATTTGATAATATCAAAGTTGAAGAGAATGAATTGAAAGGAGAGACTTGATTATCATCAACAAGGTCAACCATATTTGATATTGGGATTGAAGATGCGAGGATTGATTATCATCAACAAGGTCAACCATATTTGATATTGGGTTTTAATATGTGAGTATTTCAAATAGAGGAGGCTTTGGAATCAACCCTAGTTTTGTCCCAAGTTTGAATCCAGATACATTTTCTAGCAAAGCAAGAGGTTAGTCATTTACACTCACCACTGTTACTTCCAAGGATTTAGAAATGCAGGGAGGAAAAATTTAGGAAACAAACAAGTTCTTAGCAACTTGGAAAACTGAAGAAGAAGTGTCATCTAGAACATGGATGGGACCCTACCAAATTGATGTATGTTTGACTCAGACAACCATTTTGTGCATTCTTTATATCATTGGAAAAGTCTTTCTAAGATATATAACTTCAGAGATATGTGATCTAAGAAATTCCTCACCGAATTTATGCATTTTTCAATACTCAAACCTAGCACCTCGTCGACAACCCCGAGAGAATACAACGCCTCATCTATGAGCAGAGAGACCAAGAGTACGATTCAAGGGAGTTTAAACGAAATATAAATTACTTAGTGTTTTAGTTTATGGGTTCAAATGCTCGAATTAAATAGTTTTTTTTTGAGATTAATATGATATCACTCATCTGTTGCAGGTTAAATGACACTGGAAAACCAATGCTGAGAAGAGGTCATACTCAATGTCCCCATAATGCGATCTACAACCAAGGAAGACAAGGCAACAATAACAATACTTGTCATAGTGATAGAGGAGAAACAAGGAAAATATAATGCAAATGGATGAAGAGGGTATCTGAACCCCATGACGATCGACTATTAAAATTGGATACAAATATGTTCCCATATCCAAACTAACACCATGCACACTACAACCGAGATCTAGGAAGGCCCGTTAGCACTAAAGACAAAATCAAAATGTAATTGTCATCTTTTTTCTCTCATCATTACAGAGAGAATATATACAAATGTTGGTAAATGAAAGGTCATGGGGGAAGGTGGAAGGCCAAAGGTTACATTGAACCTCAATAAATACTAGAATTGAACCCAAAGAAAGGGATTTTGGCTCTTCAAATATTGGACATTTCTGATTTTTTTGGGGAATATAGTGTCAATTAAAATTGAAAATCCATTCTTTGGAGCTTTGATGTACTATCGCTAAAATTGTTAATATTTAGAAGCCCTTAGGGCCAACTTTTGATAAAGAGGAAAACTTTCATGTGTTGTTATTTTTCTTCAAACTATTTCAAGCACAATGTATGTTGTTCATATGGGATGTCAGGACACATTTGCTAATAGACTATTATGATGCAATTTGTGTTTCTCTTGTGGTTTTGTTATTCTTTCTTATGTTATTGTTCTGAGCACATGAGTTGTTGATGTATGCAGAGATATGATCTAGAATTTTCCGGTTATGTATTTGCATGCATGTGTTTTAAGTATAGCTATTTGATTGGGGTTTTAAGTAGGGTTTAGTTTCATTACAACTCATTCGATTACGATAATGATCTCCTAGATAGGATATGATAGATTAGAAGTAGATTAGGTCTCTTTCATGCATTTACATATTCTTCATCTACATCTTTCATTTGCATAACCATTCCACATTCACCCTCATCGGTGGACCAGGTCACAACCAGTAAAACCAAAACCATAAATGGCTTCTGGGCTAGAATCCAGATGGGTTCCCTATTCAAAATAGTGAGAGGTCAAATTGGGAATTATTATCCGGGGTAACCCCTACTATTGATAAAGGGTGATTTCTGACTCATCAACAAAAATGGCACTAGAAGGAGGGCAGATGACAAGCCTTCCAATGTGGAGTTATTTCACTTAAATTTTAACCAGCCCATGGCTCCTCTTCAAGCCCCTTTATGGGATAACCCTTTAAGTTTTCTGAGACCAACCGAGGGAATCTCAATCGAGACAGTTAATCTCTTGACAAACCCCAAATTTGGTGGTGAAGGGAATGTCTCTGCACTCACTCACCTTAATCAATTTGACATCACTCAACGAAATCTGAAGATTGTTTAGGAAAATGAAACATGTCGACTATTCATCCTCACATTCAAAGGGAAAATTAAAACCTATTTTAGGACACTGCCAGTGAAATCAATTCATAGCTGGAAACAATTTATGAAAATGTTTATCTCTAATCATGGAGATTTTGTCTATGAAAAACTCTTTGATGAAATTGTAGAAATCCGTAGACTCAAATGAATTCGTGGATAATTATTTCTAAGAGTTATGCATATTTATTATAGATTTCCTGATGAAAAATCCTCAGACCAACAAATATTTAAATGATTTTCATATATTGTCTCTATTTATGAAGAGTGTGATCTGGATGATCAAACCACCTCTCATTCACAAGATCCATATCTGATCATGAAGGATACGGGGTACATGATCTCTAACCAACACTCTGACGCAACTACAATGGAATCCTTATTAGAAATATTAAATGCCTTAGCCCCAAAGTGTGAACCATCTAACTCCTCCCCTTCAAAAAACCATGAAGATACTCTGGTCTGTGATGAATCTCCCATTTAAGTAACCTGTCATTTTCAGAATATGAAGATTTTCATCTACTTTATACAAATGTATTTGATAATAATCACCCACACAAGCTTCAACCAGAACAAGAATTATTTCTTAATGACAGTCCATCGATGACACATAATGTTATCAATCCTTCACAATATGGATTTCTAGAAAATACTAAATCACAATTCAATATCAATAACCCTATTTTTGATGGGTACTTTTTTGTTCTAGAATCAAATGTGAGTACTAAACTATCATTCACTGGTCCTACACAATTTGAAATTTCTGACCTTGATGCATAGATGTTAATCTCTGAAAATACAAAGTGTGCAGAGCATAACGAGTTCTTGGATATTCATGAAGAAATCATATCGGATGTACAACCCATCACCATGCAAGGAACAATAAATATTGAGATGATACAAGAAATTCTCTCATCTTAATTTGCTCTAAAATCACATGTTAATCCTCATGGGAAAATTCATCAATCGTCATTGGGTACTATCTCAATGCTCCAACACTCTTCACATGACTTCATTGATGTTATAGGAGAAGCTTTTGATTAATCTTTCACTCAATTTTTCCCTTGAACAATAAACTATCATCTCTCCTCTTAGTATGTAGGGTATGTGAAATGTGGACCCATGGGGATTTGCTTGAATAATGAGTCACTCCAATTTCAACCGATGGTTATGTCAGGTGCTCATTGTCTTACGTCGACCCCTGGAATGAATGATGCCACCCACTTTGATATTTTCTCACAGAGTACATTGCACATAAATTTCACTTATGAGTCCCATAAGGCATGTCACTCACTTTCAATTTCCTTCCAACAATCATATAGCGATCATTGTAAATTCTATGATATAATTGACTCTTGGTTGGAGGATTCCTACATGTCTACTTGTAGCATCAATGATGATGTTGCCAAATTCAACTTTCTTGGTGGAGACTTGCTTGAGTCAATTATTCCTATATTTCATCCCTCACCATTTCATTGTCTGTAGTTGGCCTTCAATTATAGGTTTGGAGTTACTTGATTGGCTTCACTGGAAGTATTCTTTCATTTATACCTCTTCAACCAGTGTAGGATAGAGTAGGAATAGGAGTAGCATAGTTTGTTTCTTTCTTCATCCACAGATAGTGTATATGTTTTCTTTCATTTTCATTTATATACTGTAGATTTTGGTTTGTCTTTGTTTCTTCAATAAAAGTCACTAATTGCGATTAGTCTAGTTTGCAGTTCGTGAATTTTTGCTTTAGTTTAATTTTATTTTTAGAAAATATTTATTGTTTTGGTTTATTTTTTTAAATTTTTGTTGGACTAAAATCTTGGATTAACTTTGGTTTCCATCCATCTTCATGAGAAAACCATGTGCATAAATTCTTTGAGAAGTTCAACTGTAGGATTCACTTATTTCAACAACATTCGCTCTGACATTGATAGTTGGATAACCAGTTACCCAAGATGCTGAAAGAATATATGTTGATGAATACTTTAGAAGTTGGCCAAGATTGAAACCTGACTGAGGGAATCACATCGACTATTCACAACCTTGCTCAGGATGGTGTCTATTTAGCAGAATCATCAAAGTCATTATAAATGGGCATCAAGGTTCAGTCTCCCCTTGATCTACCTAAAATGAGATCTAATCCCAGGGATACTAATCAGTAAAATAGATCTCAAGCACACTTCTTTAGCGAAAAACTAGTGATCATCAAAATTATAGTCATTTTCTTCCCAAAGAGAAGATTTCCAAATAGATTTTGATCAGGGAAAGATATTTCCACTTGAAAAGAAGGACAATGTTTAAGGAAGACTCACGTATTTAGAGAATTTCACGAAATATCCACTTGCACAATCATAACTATGGTTAATTGAACATATCGTATTGCAGCATAAGTTTGGAGCTGGAACAATTGGAGAGGAAATGAATATTTCACAAGGCCAAAGCAGATAAATCTGATGGACAACGAAGTGGAGTCTTGGCCAACGCTTGCCCCCTAAATCACAAGGCTGCAAAAGTGAACTGGAAGCTTTCATAAAATCATTATGAAGAATGCAATTCTCAGTCAACGCTAGCACTAAAGTCAGTTTGAATGAAATAACACACGAATAAGCTTTGCCACAGATTGAGGCTACATACTTATGGCTAGTTGGAATGCATGAACCTCCTTAAAGATACTGGAAACACTCACATCCAAAATCTCTTTTTTTCCAATTTAGTTTCTTTGTTGAATGTATATCTTTGATCATCATTTATCCATGATTTGTTTTTCAGTTGCACTAGGGTTTTGAGCCAAGTTCTTCTTTGAATTCAACACATCTCTTCTCTTTCTTTATCTATTTATCATCTTTCCCCTTGAAAGTAGTTCATTTCTTAAAAAATGTTTGTCATATGATCCCTGACTATAATTGATGACATACAAACCTCTCACCTTAGTTTGTCTTTCACAGTTAGCACCTTCACACTAGAAATGAGAATGAATCAACTTAAATCTATCTCCTAGCCCGTGAACAAAATTACTAGTCTCTGTTTGAATATGAATCATGATTGTTCCAGAATATTGTGACAACAATATAACCATGACTTAACATAGTGGTTAATAAATAGTCATCCTTGCATATTGGCTAGTGAGGAGATCCTATGTAATGAGGGAACCATCCACACACTAAGTAGCTACCCATGTGAAGGGTGAAGTGTCAAAGTATAAAGGTTGAAAACCAAAAGGGATATATTTATGTAGCTAGGTGCCACAAATATTAAATAAATATCAATAGCTGGCAGTCATCCCCTATTAGGATAAAAGGCCATTGCTTTCCCCATCCATCGAATCCTAAGCATGAACTAAATAAGTCAGGAAGGAATGGAAAGGATTTTTTTATAACATTAGGGGACATGCAGATATCTCCATCGGGGCTATGGAGGCTTGCTAGTAGTAGATAAAGGTCCGTGACACCATGGTGACTCCATTGGGGCTATGGACATTCACGGGCAGTGGAGCAACACCTGTGAGATACACATATATGCACCTGGTGAAAAATATTTATTATCCCAAACCTATATCAACCCCATGACAAAGATACCAACCCGAATCATCGAAACAATTTAAGGAAATAAATCTCGTCATAACTCGTAATCTATTTACAATAGATGATATCCACTAGACAATATGCAAGCATCGCCAGTGAGCCCACCACTATGGAATATTTTAGGTAATTGTTGCACATTATTTTCGAAATTTCTGATCTTAAAAGTAATTTTATGATCCTCTAGATTTTTTGCTTATCAGTTGGGAAAGACTAGCAAAGATTCTGACTTCGCCTAGTGTGTCTCCATTTTTTGCATGTGCACAACAACCTCCCAATTTTCTTTTCTTACTATCTCTCTAAGAGAATAAATTAGGCCCCTTTCAACACTTCCTACTGAAACCCTCTCTCTCTCTCTCTTGTGCAAGTGGCTAGGCCCAAGTCTTTCCTCCTCCTCTTCCTGCCTTACTATTTCCAGTTTGTCTACGGATCACTTCGACCCGTCGATCCACACTTCAGTCCCTCTTCCTGAAACGACACATAGAGTACCAAAAAAAACATCCTTTATTCCGCCTAGACATTGAAGCGCTAGTGATTTCTTTTCCAATACATAAATCATCTTTCTTAGAACTTCGATGATGCACAAGGGTGCTTCTGCTAAACCTCACTGACACACATATTTATTACCGATGAATTTTTCGTGATCAATGCTGGAACCTTGGTAACGTTCACACGATTATCTTAGATGCATGGGCACTTTTCATGGGATAATTTTCTTCCATATTCATTGATGCATCAAATTTCGACAATGTCCCTCCCTTTTGTTGATGATTACAACTGCGTGAGACATCCTCCAGGACACAGACTGAGTGAGTCGGCCAGTGAGGAAGCCCATGAGTTGGGTGTGTGGTTCCTCTCTGAGATGGAGATGGAACAGTGTGTGCCCTGTGTGGGGTAAGGAAGCCCATGAGTTGGGTGTATCGTTCTCTCTGAGATGGAGATGAAACACTGTGTGCCCTTGAGAAGGGAAGATGCCCATGAGATGGGTGTATTGTTTGAGATGAAATGATGTGTACCCCTATGAGGGGTGAAGGATCCCATGTGATGGGTTTTTTGTTTTCCTCTGTGCAAAGAGTTGAGATGATGTGATACTCTAGATGATTCTCCTGTGAGACACAGTGAGAAAGAGATCCACTGAGTTGGACGTTCTTGTGGCTGAGCACAGGTGAACGTGATCCTAGTGGTTGAGCACTAGTGAGTCTAATTCTTCTGTGATACCTAGTGAGAAAGAGATCTGCTGAGTTGGACGTGCCTATGGTTGAGCATAGGTGAACGCGATCTTAGTGGTTGAGCACTAGTGAGTGTGATTCTCCTGTGAGATGAAGTGAGATAGAGATATGGACATCCCTGTGGCTAAGCACAGATGGATGTGCCCCTAGTGGCTGAGCACTGGTGTGTGTATGAGATCTCTTTCTATATTGTACAAGAGTTAGAATTACCTGTAACCCTATTTGTGATGTAAAGGGTACAAGTCAACCCCACCATAAAGTGAAAGATAATTAATGTAAAAGATAATTAATATGGTAATTATTAATTATATTCTAAGTTATTGAGGTTGACCCTATTGTTCCAATAGACACTACTATTGACAGTTTTAGTCTAATATAAATAAAGGTAAATTCCCCATTGAGGAATCATATCACAAGTGTGAGTTTGGAAATTTCAGCAAACACTTGTTCTTGGATGGGAAAAGTCATGCCTCTCTTAGGCTGTGCTAGTCTTCTAGAGTTTGTAAGCACCCTTTTGTGTAATAGGTTTATGATGTGGGAGGTCTTTTTCTATTTATTGAATAATATATAATAAAGGATTATTAGAGTTTTCTTCCCTTGTTGAGAAGAAGGGTTTCCTAGGATAATTCTTGTGTGTACTTGTCTTGTGTTGTTTCTTCTTGTGATCTTAGTTCTTTTAACAAATTGTTTATGGTTTAAGTAAATGATAAAATGGAATGAACTTCATGCTTAATCCTATCTTATTGAAAAATAAACATGGTATCAGAGCATGGGTCTTGTAGAGACCCACCTTTAAAACATTTTAAAGCTAGCCCAGATCCTTCACAATGCAGTTCTATATGGCCTCTAGGGTTTGCTGCAATTACATATAACCCTCCTTTTCTGGAGTGTTTCAACCCCTAAAACTTAGACGTTGAGGAAAATTTTGGAATAGGAGAGTACAAACTCCTCCAACATTGTCCGTGTATTTTTGACGCAGAAATGAGATAGAATATAATAAGAAATGCACAGAGAGATATATAGGAATTCAATAATATAACAAAAATGTATAGGAGATGAAACCATAAACAGATATACCAATAATACGCGATTTCTATTAATGAAAAGAAATGTACCCAGTATAAAAATATAGATTGAAAGACTAGCTAGAATGGTAACAACTTATCTTTGAGAAGAGATGTGATGGCTACTACATTAACAAGAAAGATGATTACAATGAGACTCTAGAGGCCTTTTTTAAATAGAAGAATGCCAAAACCCTGAACATCCAAAACCTAACCACGGGAGATGAAGCGCCAAAAGTCTGTGGGCCCCGTTTGGAGTAAGTGAGTACATCAACTTCTCGAGGTGGTAGCATTGCCATCTGATCTGTCGTTTAAATAATGATAGCTTCGTTGGAAAGGTATCGTCGCCGAGGAGATTAATTTTGAGGGCTCAATCATGCCATAATCTATGTTTGGAACCTCGATCTTGAAAAACCTTCATTTGGGCCCCTCAAAATGGCCACAGAAGGAACCTCGATCTTGAAAAACCTTCATTTGGGCCCTCAAAATGGCCCCGGAAGTTAAAACCTGCTAAAAATAGTAAATTGCCAAAATTGCCAGAAAGTCGTTTTGAGCCATTTGGAAAAGGTGGGTGGCCAACGATATCCACCTGGATCAAACATACCTTCAGAGACTCTTAGAGTGAAATTTCGATCATTTTGAAATTTTGGCCTAGGGTTTCTAGGATTTCACAATTTTCTACAGAAGTTTGGCTTTAGGGTTTCTGCGGCTCATTGAAGGAGCCTTTTTCAGCTCACCAGTATTCCTGTGATATTCTTAAGGCTTATTGTTTGAATTCATAATCCCAACAAAACATAAAAGTGCTAGCTAGCCTAGTCGTTGGGTTTTGTAGCCCAGTTGACAAGGGTTTGTGAAGAATATAAAAATATGATGAATAGAATCATGATAGAAGACAAGCTTGGTGGATCAAGCAAACTCAGTTCCTGGAAGCCAAGACTTAAAGGAGATGAAGACATCAACATATCAACACCCTCAGGTATGCACTTGTATATATTATTTTTATCATTATCATGAGGGTACTTGCAGGAAGAAGGAACCTTTGCTAAAGTCATGAATCCAGAGGGATCTCAGTGCATTCAGAAGAACAACACACTATAAGTAAAGACTCTAGGTTTTATTTTTTTAATTATCATGCCTCTAACCTACATTTCTAAATTTTGCTACATTACAAGTAGGTGTTGTAGTTGTGACAACAATCCTTAATTTTTTTTGATTCTAGAGATGTACTCATTATTCTCCTTTAAGAGATATTTTGTCTTGTTTCCTTTCATTTGTCCTCTTGTTCCAGGCAGGTTAACAACAAATGAAGATGGTTATAATTCAGACTTTAGAGGGAGTCAAAACTATCTGAGAAGGAGGAAGAAAATAACCATCATCAAAGCAACCAATGCAATAATGCATGATCATAATCTTTATATGATTCAGTGGGAAGAAGCATGCATGGCACAATATATGTTCAGAACATGAGTCTTCACCAGATTTTGAAGAAACATAAATCTCAAAGAAGCCTTCACTGGAGTGAAACCCAAGATTGAACACTTGAGGATATTTGGGTGTCGAGTGTATTTTCATGTACCCAAAGAGAAGAGGTTCAAGCTAGACCCTTCAGGGAGAAAGGATACATTTGTGGGATAAAAACGAATCTTCGAAGACATATCAGATCTACATCCCTGGTCAGAGACAAATTGAGACAAGCAAACATGTTTCCTTTGAAGAAGAGATAGCCTGTCAAAGATCCAGAGAATCTCATATGGAGATTGACAGTGAGACAATACCTTCTCCCCCTTCAGCAGTTCAGAGGGAGACATACATTATTCCAGCCGGTCCAGTTGCTCCAGTTGATATGCCCAAAGATATTGTAGTAGGGCATAAAAGGCCTACCTAGGATCGACAAACTCTGCAGGAGGCAGAGGAATATACAAGCCCCTCAAGGCACATCCCGAGAGAGAAAAAGAGATTTTTGAGCTACCCTTCAGCCATGAGTCACTTCATTGATTCTGAGACTTCTTGTCATGGAGAAGCAACATGTGAAAAGGTATGGCAAGATGTCATGACATAAGAATACCAATATATCTTAAATAATGATGTATGAGATATTCTTCTGAGACTAGAAGGGAAGTCTATGGTGACTTCCAAGTGGATCTATAAGATCAAGCATGCAGTTGATGGAAGTGTCGATAAATACCAAGGAAGATTGTAGCCAGAGGATTCCCACAAACAAAGGGAGTTGTCTATGATCAACCACTTGATCTAGTAAGACCGATACACTTCCATCCATACTACCATCCATGAGTTGGAAACTACATCAGATGGATGGATTCTTGATGATTTTGGGTTTCAACAAGAGTGTTGTTGATCCAAACCTATATTATTACATTGTTGGTGATGAGAGCTTGATTTTGATGACGTATTCAGGAAGCTATGTTTTTAGATACAAGCAAGCTTTGACTTCTGATTTCGAGATGAAGGATCTCGGTATGATGCACTACTTCTTGGGACAAGAAGTATGACATAGGAATGATGATATTTTTCCTAAGTCAAGGAAAATATACAATGGGGATATTAAAGAAGTTTAGTATGACTAAATGCAAATCCATTCCTATACCGATGGCGATGGATTTGAAGAAAATGAATGGTGATGATTCAGACGAGATTGATCCACAACTGATTGGATCACTGATGTATTTGGTTAACACCAAAATCGATATATGCTATGCAGTGAATGTACTTATCCAATTAATGAGTCAGCTGAGACAGTCTCACTGGACAACAACGAAACATGTATTGAGATATCTACGAGGCACAGTTGGATATTTCCTAAGATATGCTTCCAGTGTAGACTTGAGTCTGTAGGGATATGCAGATTGGGCAGGGAGCGCAGTGGACCGAAAGAGAACCTCCGGTTGTTGCTTTACTTTAGGGTCTGTCATGGTTTCTTGGAGAAGCATGAAACAAATATTTATGGCATTGAGTACCACAGAGGAAGAATACATAAAATTGAGTGTGGCAGTCCGTGAAGTAGTGTGGCTTCGCAAACTTTTGACAGATTTATTCGATCATGAGATGGATCCTACTACTATTCATTATGATAACCGGATATATGTAAATCTCTCTAAGAAACCTATGTTTCATGATAGATCGAAACACATTGAGATAAAATATCATTATATCAGAGACATGATGCAGAGGAAAGAATTAAACGTGTAATACCTTCCTACACATGAGAAGATTGCATATATCTTCACCAAATCGCTTGCCAATACGAAGTTCGAGTACTTCCATGAGAAACTAGCTTGGTGGAGAATACCTCTCTAGCTGAGAGGGGGTGTTGATGACTATAACCAAGAAAAAGTTCAAGTACTTCCGTATGACTTGGCCTAATGGAGAATGCCTTCGTAGATGAGAGATAGTGTTGATGATTACAGCTGCGTGAGACATCCTCCATGACATAGACTGCTTGAGTGAGACTATGGGGAAGCCCATGAGTTGGGTTCTCCCATGAGTTGGGTGTGTGGTTCCTCTCTGAGACAGAGATGGAACACCGTGTGCCCTTGAGAAGGGAAGATTCCCATGAGATGGGTGTATTGTTTGAGATTAAATGGTGTGTACCCCTATGAGGGGTGAAGGATCCCATGTGATGGGTTTTCTGTTCTCCTCTGTGCAAAGAGTTGAGATGATGTAATACTCCAGATGATTCTCCTGTGAGACACAGTGAGAAAGAGATCCGCTGAGTTGGACGTGCCTATGGCTGAGCATAGGTGAACATGATCTTAGTGGTTGAGCACTAGTGAGTGCAATTCTTCTATGATACGTAGTGAGAAAGAGATCTATTGAGTTGGACATGCCTATGGTTGAGCATAGGTGAACATGATCTTAGTGGTTGAGCACTAGTGAGTGTGATTCTCCTATGAGACGAAGTGAGATAGAGATGTGGACATCCCTATGGCTGAGCACAGATGGATGTGCCCCTAGTGGATGAGCACTGGTGTGTGTATTAGATCCCTTTCTATATTGTACAAGAGTCATAATTTCCCGTAACCCTATTTGTGATGTAAAGGGTACAGGTCAACCCCACCATAAAGTGAAAGATAATTAATGTAAAAGATAATTAATATGGTAATTATTAATTATATTCTAAGTTATTGAGGTCGGCCCTGTTGTTCCAATAGAAACTACTATTGACAGTTTTAGTCTAATATAAATAAAGGTAAATTCCCCATTGAGGAATCATATCACAAGTGTGAGTTTGGAAATTTAAGCAAACACTTGTTCTTGGGAAAAGTGCACACCTCTCTTAGGCGCTCGTCTTATAGGGTTTGTAAGCACCCTATTGTGTGATAGGTTTATGGTGTGGGAGGTATTTCTCTTGAAGAATATAATAAATGATTGGTTGGGTTTTCTTCCCTTGTTGAGAAGGGTTTCCTAGGATACTTCTTGTGTACTTGTGCGTGGTGTTTCTTCTTGTGATCTTGGTTGCTGCAACAAATTGTTTATGGTTTAAGTAAAATGATAAAAATGGAATGAACTTCATGCTTAATCCTAGATTATTGAAAAATAAACATGTTATCATAGCATAGGTCTTGAAGAACCCCTGCACAAACATTTAAAGCTAAGTTGTCCTTCTATTCTGTAGTTCTGTATGGCCTCTAGGGTTTGCTGCAATTCTGTATGACCCTCCTTTTATGGAGTGTTTCAGCCCCTCAAACTTGGACATTGAGGAAATTTTTTTCATAGGAGAGTACGAACTTCTCCAGCACACCTTCAGAGACTCTCAGAGTGAAATTCCGAGCATTTTGAAATTTTGTCCCTAGGGTTTCTAGGGTTTCACAATTTTCTGCAGAATTTTGGCTTTAGGGTTTATGCAGCTCATTGAAGGAGCCTTTTTCAGCTCACCGGTATTCCTGTGACATTCTTAAGGCTTATTGTTGGAATTCATAATCCCAACAAAACCTAAAAGTGATAGCTAGCCTAGTCGTTGGGTTTTCTAGCCCAGTTGACAAGGGTTTGTGAAGAATCTAAAAATATGATGAATAGAATCATGATAGAAGACAAGCTTGGTGGATCAAGCAAACTCAGTTCTTGGAAGACAAGAATTCAAGGAGATGAAGACATCAACATATCAACACCCTCAGGTATGCACTTGTATATATTATTTGTATCATTATCATGAGGGTACTTGCAGGAAGAAGGAACCTTTGCTAAAGTCATGAATCCAGAGGGATCTCAGTGCATTCAGAGGAACAACACACTAGAAGTAAAGACTCCAGGTTTGATTTTTTTAATTATCATTCCTCTAACCTACATTTCTAAATTTTGCTACATTACAAGTAGGTTTTGTAGTTGTGACAACAATCCTTAAATTGTTTTGATTCTAGAGATGTACTCATTATTCTCCTTTAAGAGATATTTTGTCTCGTTTCCTTTCATTTGTTCTCTTGTTCCAGGTAGGTTAAAAACAAAGGAATATGGTTATACTTAAGACTTCAGAGGGGGTCAAAACTATTTGAGAAGGAGGAAGAAAATAACCATAATTGAAGCAACCAATGCAATAATGCATGATCATAATCTTTATATGATTCTGTGGGAAGAAGCATGCATGACACAGTATATGTTCAGATCATGAGTCTTCACCAGATTTTGAAGAAACATAAATCTCAAAGAAGCCTTCACCGGAGTGAAACCTGAGATTGAACACTTGAGGATATTTGGGTGTCGAGTGTATTTTCATGTACCCAAAGAGAAGAGGTTCAAGCTAGACCCTTCAGGGATAAAGGATACATTTATGGGATAAAAATGAATCTTCGAAGACATATCAGATCTACATCCCTGGTCAGAGACAGATTGAGACAAGCAAATATGTTTCCTTTGAAGAAGAGATAGCCTATCAAAGATCTAGAGAATCTCAGATGGAGATCGACAGTGAGACAATACCTTCTCCCCCTTTAGCAGTTCAGAGCGAGACATACATTATTCCAATCGGTCTAGTTTCTCCAGTTGATATGCCCAAAGATATTGTAGTAGGGCATAAAAGGCCTACCTAGGCTCGACAAACTCTGCAGGAGGCAGAGGAATATACAAGCCCCTCAAGGCACATCCCGAGAGAGCAAAAGAGATTTTTGAGCTACCCTTCAGCCATGAGCCACTTCATTGATTCTGAGCCTTCTTGTCATGGAGAAGCGACATGTAAAAAGGTATGGCAAGATGTCATGACAGAAGAATACCAGTATATCTTAAATAATGATGTATGAGATATTGTTCTGAGACCAGAAGGGAAGTCTATGGTGACTTCCAAGTGGATCTATAAGATCAAGCATGTAGTTGATGGAAGTGTCAAGAAATACAAAGCAAGATCTGTAGCCAGAGGATTCCCACAAACAAAGGGAGTAGTCTATGATCAGACACTTGATCTAGTTATCCCGATACACTTCCATCCATACTACCATCCATGAGTTGGAAACTACATTAGATGGATGGATTCTTGATGATTTTGGGTTTCATGAAGAGTGTTTCTGATCCAAACCTATATTATTACATTGTTGGTGACGAGAGCTTGATTTTGATGACGTATTCAGGAAGCTATGTTTTTAGATACAAGCAAGCTTTGACTTCTGATTTCGAGATGAAGGATCTCGGTATGATGCACTACTTCTTGGGACAAGACGTATGACATAGGAATGATGATATTTTTCCCAAGTCAAGGAAAATATACAATTGGGATATATAAGAAGTTCAGTATGACTAAATGCAAATCCATTCCTATACTAATGGCGATGGATTTGAAGAAAATGAATGGTGATGATTCAGACGAGATTGATCCACAACTGATTGGATCACTGATGTATTTGGTTAACACCAGACTCAATATATGCTATGCAGTGAATGTACTTATCCAATTCATGAGTCAGCCGACACAGTCTCACTGGACAACAACGAAACATGTATTGAGATATCTACGAGGCACAGTTGGATATGGCCTAAGATATGCCTCCAGTGTAGACTTGAGTCTGTAGGGATATGCAGATTGGGTAGGGAGCGCAGTGGACCGAAAGAGCACCTCCGGTTGTTGCTTTACTTTAGGTTCTGTCATGGTTTCTTGGAGAAGCATGAAACAAATATTTATGGCATTGAGTACCACAGAGGAAGAATACATAAAATTGAGTGTGGCAGTCCGTGAAGTAGTGTGTCTTCGCAAACTTCTGACAGATTTATTCTATCATGAGATGGATCCTACTACTATTCATTGTGATACCCAGAGCTATGTAAAGCTCTCTAAGAAACCTGTGTTTCATGATAGATCGAAACACATTGGGATAAAATATCATTATATCAGAGATATGATGCAGAGGAAAGAAGTACTCATGAAATACCTACCTACACATGAGAAGATTGCAGATATCTTCACCAAATCACTTGCCAATACGAAGTTTGAGTACTTCCATGAGAAACTAGCTTGGTGGAGAATACCTCTCTAGCTGAGAGGGGGTGTTTATTACTACAACCAAGATGAATGTCAAGTACTTATGTATGACTTGGCCTAATGGAGAATGCCTCCGTAGCTGAGAGAGAGTGTTGATGATTACAGCTACGTGAGACATACTCTAGGACACAGACTGAGTGAGTCATCCTATGGGGAATCCCATGGGTTGGGTGTTCCCATGAGTTGGGTGTGTGGTTCCTCTCTAAGATGGAGATGGAACATTGTTTGCCCTGTGTGGGGTAAGGAATCCCTGGAGTTGGGTGTGTTGTTCTCTCTGAGATGGAGATGAAACATCGTGTGCCCTTGATAAGGGAATATGCCCATGAGATGGGTGTATCGTTTGAGATGAAACGATGTGTACCCTTGTGAATGGTGAAGGAGCCCATGCGATGGGTTTTTTGTTCTCCTCTGTGCAGAGAGTTGAGATGATGTGATACTCCAGATGATTCTCCTGTGAGACACAGTGAGAAAGAGATATACTAAGTTGGATGTGCCTATGGATGAGCACAGTTGAACGTGATCCTAGTGGCTGAGCACTAGTGAGTGTGATTCTTCTGTGAGACGCAGTGAGAAAGAGATCTGCTGAGTTGGACGTGCCTATGGCTGAACATAGGTGAACGTGATCCTAGTGGCTGAGCACTAGTGAGTGTGATTCTTCTATGAGACGCAGTGAGATAGAGATGTGGACATCCCTGTGGCTGAGCCCTAGTGGGTGTATGAGATAAATTGCTATATTGTACAAGAGTCAGACTTGCTTGTAACCCTATTTGTGATGTAAAGGGTACAGGTCGGCCCCACCACAAAGTGAAAGATAATTAATGTAAAAGATAATTAGTATGGTAATTATTAATTATATTCTAAGTTATTGAGGTCGACCCTATTCTGCCAATAGACACTACTGTTGACAGGTTCAGTCTAATATAAATAAAGGTAAATTCCCCATTGAGGAATCATATCACAAGTGTGAGTTTGGAAATTTCAGCAAACACTTGTTCTTGGGAAAAGTGCACACCTCTCTTGGGAGCTAGTCTTCTAGGGTTTGTAAGAACCCTTTTGTGTGCTAGGTTTATGGTGTGGGAGGTATTTCTCTTGAAGAATATAGAAAAGGATTGGTTGGGTTTTCTTCCCTTGTTAAGAAGGGTTTCCCATGATACTTCTTGTGTACTTGTGCATGGCGTTTCTTCTTGTGATCTTGGTTGCTGCAACAAATTGTTTATGATTTAAGTAAAATGATAAAAATGGAATGAAATTCATGGTTAAGCCTAGATTATTGAAAAATCAACACCTTTCCCTTCAATACACTGCATATCGATGAGGTTCGTCTATCCCTTGTCGATGCACTGCTTCTTGATAAGTTTCCCTCTCCCATTGTCGATGCACCAACAAAAGGATGTCAACCCCTCGTCATCACCAAGAACATCGATGGTGATCTTCTCTGTCTCATAAATGCTAGACTGTTCAACAAGACACACCTTCGTCCTAAGGCGTATTTCATCCTCCTCTAGCTCGGATCCTTCTCGCTACGCCTGTCAGTCAATATCCTAATATTTTCGGTGACTAATATATCCATGCCTAATTGGATAGCTAATGACTAATTTCCATCGAGCCTAACTTGCTTCATGATCACAGTCATAATCAAGCAGTTGGCCAGGAGCCTATCTGACATTCTCTTTTTCCAGAATAGAGAACTAAGATTAAACGCCATGATTTTCTGTGTAGTTATAGCTCATGTGCTGAGTCTTTTGTAATTGTCGAGTGACAAATTTCTGAATATAATACAAAGATATTTCTTGAGTGAGTTTATCTGATGCAAGCCTTGTGTCTGGGATATATGATTGTGAGATGTGTAAATGCCAAGTAGAAGTGATCTCTTGACTGTGGTCTCCAGCAGTTGTTGTAGGACAGTAAGACAGCCATTGAAGCTGACGAAGGCATGGAGAGCTGCATAATCCTTTTCCCATAGTAAGCAAGATATTGCCACTTGATTTATTTACTTGCCTATAATCTTAGTATATCGCCAAAAGTTGCAGTAGTTGAAGATGGATTCACAAAAAGGATTGTCTACATTTTATGATTTGTCCTTTGTTGTCTCTTATAAGCCAAGCAAATGGTATAAGAATTTTCTTAGTAACTCCTCTGGGTCTAAATCCTTATATAATACTAGACTAGTGGCACAAGAGTACGAACCTGATGTAAATTGGAGAATGCCTAAAATTGAGCCTTCTAAAGTCTATGATCTCCCGATGTTCAAATTCAAGGCCTCCACTCTATTCCGATACTGTTCTCATAATGTTCCTTTATCTTTAAGACATAGTGTATATCAAATCCCTCTGATTCAACAATCTGATATAGATTGGGGATTAGAACATGGGTTTAAATTTGTTCATATTGGTCTTATCCAATTCGGAATAAATCCTCTTGTTAGACCAGGTCTAAACACCTCAGTTCTCAGTTGTATAATAGATTCATGCCATAATCAGTTTTCAGATGCTATAATCTCAGGCTTCCAAGCTCCTCTGCATAATGGACCAGTCTGGTCATCAACGTTACCCAGAGTTCAAGTTTCGTTGAGTGATCCATATATTTCCTCTCTCCTTCAAGGTTATGTCCAATTTTCTGGTTTTGACATGGCAAAATCCTCAGAAATTGCCCAGTTACATACCACAATCTGTCTTAGGTTTGTAACTACCACAATTCTAGCCTATCTTATCCAACGCGCAACAAACAAAAGCGTGGTGGTTGGTCCGGGAAATGTCACACCTCTCACCTTAGGATTTGCTAAATTAACAATGCCAGATGAATGGTCAGCAGACTATCAACTTGTGGAATCTAAAATATCACCAACTAAAGCACAACAACTGACAATGGATAGGAATGAATCAGGAGAAAAGGTTTTGAGAATAGGAAGATCCCAAAGTCTAAGAGTTCCTGATCTTGAAAGACATATGTCTTCCTTAAATACAAGTACTTCAGATTCATATCCTAGAAGAAGTACATCATCTTCTTCTTCCACTCTTTATAGAACCCCTGTATATAAACTAGTCTCCAGTAGATCTAAGTTAGATGGTCATTTGTTGTTTCACCAAAAGGGTTCAAAGAACTGTTATTTTTTTCCAAAAGGGCATCCCTTCTCAAGAAGAGTCTTCAGGTAAACCTCCTATGAAGCATATTCCATCTGCTCATAAAAACTTCATAACCTACCAGTCCAAAGTCGAACACAATGGACAACATTCTGATTGTTCTGAATGTCAAGAAGTCACAGTCCCTCTTATCAAGATGATGAACTATACTTTGCCTAGAGGAGACAAAGACAAGTTTGCCACATTACCTCAAAGAAGTCTTGGACCAGGGAATCACACTCCCTCTTTCAAAAATAACTTAGTAGAAAACCTAGATTTTATTCAATATAGAAAAGTAGATGCTGAGAAATCTCAAAATGTTGTGAGGTTACAAAATTATGCAAATTATCAATCTGTCTGTCTTGCTCAAAATCTGGATGATATGGCACAAGACATCATATAGACTAAATCACACATGAATGGTCTACATTTTGAGATTGATAATCTTGAACAAAATCAAGAGACTCTCAAATATCAACTTGTACAGATTCTAGAGAAATTAGAAACAATTCAGACTGCAATACATAGTCTAAAAGAAACTTATGATAAGGAGAAAGCCCCTTCATCTCCTATCAAATACAATGAGCTAGAAAAGAAATCTTATTACAAATGGTTTGGAACAGCTTCTACTTCTACCAAAGATCATAAACATTTGACTCTGAATCAACTAGCTACAGAAATGGCTAATCCTGTTCTTTTAAGAATAGCTCAAGTTGTCTTGATAGCACAAGAAAATATAGACTTAGTCAACTCACAATTATCTTCTTTAGAAGAAGAAGTTAAATCTGAACATCAAAAGACTATCCCTCAAGTCACTTTTATAAAAGGGATAGATGAAGCTGAGAGCTCAAAAGACAATGCACCTAGATCGTCTGATGATGATGCAGGAGGAAATCCTTTCCAATATGCATGGGAAAAATGGTGCAATTCTAAATATGGTTCCAGTAAAAAGGTCCCATTTGATCCAGCAAATTCTTCTGAACATGCTTCTTTTAGCAGAGAAAACATAGAACTAGCCCCTGTGTCTAATCTGAATTGCAGATCTCGTAATGAGATGATGATCATATTTCAGAAATGGCAGGCTTGGGAAAAAACTCAGAAGATGATATTTAGAAACAGAGTTCCCTGGAATGAGTTAGCCCTCAGACTAACTTGGGGATTCACTAGAAACCTCGGACTCTGGTGGGATATAGTCAATGAAGCTGATAAGCTAAGAATAATGAACCATAATAATCCAATAGAAGAGCTTATCAAAGTTGTAGTACATGAATTCTATGGTAGCACTAAAATAGATTCTGAACATTATGCAAACATGTTTATGAATCAACGACTATGTCATATTTATCAACTACTAGAATTTTTATGTACTATGCAGGATCTTTTATACAAAGCTCCTGATCCAGACAATGTGGCATATCTAAGAAAATATCTTTCTGCCATGCCTGGAAAAATTCCTGATCTTGTTAGAGAAAGACTAGGAACCATGGAAATTAGTCTAGAAGAACTTTCTTTAGCAGTATTACATGAAGATATAGTCACATCCCTACAGAAAGAATGTCTAAGAAGACAGACAAACAAATCTGTTAAAAAACAATTAGGTTTTGACTCATGTATCTATGATAATTTTTTTGAAACATATCACTTTGGTTGTCAGAAACAGAATAAAAAGAAAGACTCATGTAAGAAAGATTGTGGTTGTTTTAAATGCTCTAGGAAAAACAAATCCAGTTCTTTTACAAAAAAGTTTCCTAGAAGATTTAGTAAAAACACCCAAGGACCTAGAAAAGCCTATTTTAAACGCAGGCCAAGACCAACTCAAGCAAGAAAAACCACTTGCTTTATTTGTAAAAAGCCTCACCACTGGGCTTCTCAGTGTCCTCTGTGTCAGAAAACCAAATTTCAAATGAAGATAATGGATCTCTTCCAAATAGGATATGATCCTGCCAAATGGGAAATGGTTTCTGAACGTTCATATGGTGAATTTCTATCACTAATTGAGTCTGATGAATCTGATACTCCCATTGTTGACAACCAGTCTGATTCTAATCAATCACAAATCACCGATACTATGAATTTTCTGGACATCAAAATGATGTCAACATTTTCTGACCTCCCCTCTCTTCTTCATCAGAGGTATGTATTAGAATAGGAACTGAATAGGTTAACCCCTGGACAGTTTCAACTTTTCAAAAGATATCAAGCTCAGATTGATCTTCTCTCTTCTCAAATTTCTCGACACCAGCAACCAAGCATGGTGAATATTCAGGATTACACACCAAAAGATTCTGATTTCACTTCATCTAAACCTAAAGGCAAGAAGGTAGAGAACTCTCTGAAAGAAATAAGAGAAGAAGAACATGAAGATGATTCTCTAGATAAAACTATTCAACATCTAGAAGAATCAATAAAAGAAAAAGAAAAAGTAATGGATGAGCTATGGAAAAATATCAAAATGGAAAAGGAAGAACTAAACTTTCTCAGAAATAAAAGAGATGAAAAATGGCACAGAGAAATGTTTGGTCATGACACAGAAATTGAGACTAGTGAGTCCAAACAGATTAATGGTTTTGAAGACAGACTAGTAATTTCTATGGATATAAAAGTTTCAGGATATCTATAGTATACATTGGATGCACAACTTGATACAGGTGCTATGAACTCATGTGCAAAACATGGAGCAATACCATCCTATTACTGGCATCCTATTGACATTGCTTTCAGAGCAGTGAATAAGACTAAGATCAGAATTCAGTCTTTTGCCCCTGACTTTCCAATCATCATACAAGGAGCCAAGTTAGTTGTCAATCTCTATTGATTTGACACTGGAGCGGATATCTTGCTTGGACAAGATTTTGTAAATAGATGTTTTCCATTTACAATAGGTAGCAATTTTGTACAGATTACAATTTTGGGAAAACCTATAACAGTCCCTAGTAAGTCCTCCTATGAATCAAGGATTGCAGTAAATAAATCTCTCCCACAGATAGAAGATATTACTGAGAAATTAGTCTGGATCCAAAAAATAATAAACAATGCAGAAAAACATGGATTAGAAGCGATTAAGGATGTTAAGTAAAAGATAGAAAAAGAATGTACATCAGATCATCCTAATGCTTTCTGGACAAGGGAACAATATTTTGTCAGTCTTCCCTATAAAGAAGATTATGTTGCAAAGCCAAAAAAGGCCTCAGCCAACCATATGTCTCCCAGAGAAATTGAATATTGCCAATAGGAGATAAAAGAAATCCTAGAGAGAAAGTTAATAGAACCAAGCAGAAGCCCTTGGGCTTGTCCAACATTTTATGTGAAAAAACATAGTGAACAGAAACGAGGAAAGCCTATAATGGTTATAAATTACAGAGCTTTAAATGAAGCTCTACTTCCTATAAGATTTCCTCTTCCTTCTAAAGAATTGCTTTTCTCTAAGATTGGTAAATGCAACATCTTTAGTAAGTTTGATCTAAAGAGTGGATTCTGGAAAATAGGGATAGTTCCTAAAGATAGGTACAAAACAACTTTCGTTGTACCTAATGGACAATACCAATGGAGAGTCATGCCTTTTGGACTAAAAAATGCACCCTCAAAATTCCAGAAAAGGATGGACGATATCTTTAAACATTTGAATTTTTTCATTGTATATATAGATGATCTTCTTGTTTGTTCTTATGATACTAAATCTCATGTACAACATTTGAAGACAGCATATGATCTATTGTTCTGTCATGGTTTGGTTTTGAGCAAGTCTAAGCTTTGTTGGGCTTAGACAAGAATTGAATATTTAGGACTTATTCTTTCCAAGGGAGCAGTTGAGTTACAGGAACATGTGCTGAAGAAACTCTCTGAATTTCCAGATGAGATTCTAGATCAAAAGCAGTTGCAAAGATTCCTAGGTTGTCTTAATTACATTAGACAGTTTTATGAAAACCATGCTAAAGATGTAAGGATACTTCAGAAGCGCCTGAGTAAGGTAATACCTTGGAATGATAATATGACAGCAGTTGTTCAAGTAATAAAATAGAAAATCCAGAACCTACCAAAGTTATATCTTCCAGATATTTCATTAGAACTTATCTTAAAGACAGATGCTTCTAATGATACGTGGGCAGTTGTATTGCTTCAAAAGAATGGACCAAAGCTGGAAGAAGTCTTTATATATGCTTCTGGATGTTTCAGTGAGATAGAATCAAAATATCCTTCATCCCATAAAGAAATATTAGCTATAAAAAATGGGATTAAGAAGTTTAGATTGTTTTTAAAACCTGTTCATTTTATTGTCAGAACTGATTTAAAGCATATGAAAGGCATGCTGACTAATCAAAGACTTCTTGAACAAGGAAATAATAGAGTTCTCAGATGGAGCTTATGGATGGATGGATTTGACTTTGACATCCATTATAAGCCAGGGAAAGATAATTGCATAGCTGATCTTCTCACCAGAGAAGCTAAAGATAAAACCATAAAATGGCTTCATCCTCCTTAAGCATACCAGATGCTCCACCAGGACTCAAATGGATCCTTGTATGTAATAATTGTAAATATTGTTATTGTTTCGAGTGTCTAGAGTGTTGCATAAAGTCTAGTCCAGCATGTATAAATATTTTGAATAGCTCGGTACAGTCAAATAATCATCTAAGATCTTTTATAAGTTATTTCAGAATAAGTCAGAACATAACTAGAGGAATAATCACTGGAGGTCCTTTCCAAGGACAAGTGTATATCTATATCTATACTCTAGATATCTCATATGCAGACTATTGTGCAATAATGTCTCAGACCAAGTTTGATGGCTCTTGTTGGATACTCTTTGATTGTTCAACATTTAGAGATTATTTATATTGGTGGTCTGGTTGGTTGTATTTATTACTATGGAACTATTGTCCCAGAGACATACAGTTCTTTGGTAGCAGCAAAGATGCTTTCAGGCAATGGTTATGTGCAGAAGTTGAGGAAGCAGCACACTACAATGCATGGTTTGTTTTTAATTTATCCTTTCAAGGCAGTGAGCCGATTTATGAAAACTCCAATCCACCAAATCCTCAGAATTACAAGGTAACCAGTGAATTCTATGGAGACCTCTGTGTACCAGAAGATGAACTCATCCCTGCAATGCAAGGATCATCATTCTACAAATGTTTTAGTGGACTTCCACCTTTTTCAGATATCCATGGATCGCCTCCCAGTAGTCACTTCAACTACGACAGTGGTGACTCATTTGATTCCATAGCTGAACATAACATAAACAATTGGATGGAAGCATGATGGGCCATGAGCCATGAAAATGTCTCTATTGTAATTATTTCAATTTCATGTCTAACGGGATGACAATGGTGTCTTGTCAGTTCCATGGGTTCCTGTAGAACTCCACTTTGTAATCAAAATAATCTAGTTGTATCATTTCAAAATCCACTATGTACTAGGAATATTTTCCTTTGTGTCGAGTCATTTCATAAAAGTCGGTATGGGTCCCCGTATGGCCGAGCCTCGGAGGGATGAGATAACAACTGGAGTCCACTAGTTGCCCCATCCACTTGAAGGAATCTACTTTATTACCGACAGTTTCCAATCTCTTGTTACCGGTAACTTGCTAGAATTTGTATAAATAAAGCTCTTAGGATCTCATTTGGGACACGGATGAGAGAGAGCAAGAGTCTGTAAGCCTATAGTTTGAGTTGAGTAGTGTGTATCCTCTTTACTCACCTTCGGGACCTTATGAATGAAAAACACTGATCTCAAGTGTAATATCTCTGATAAGAGAGTATATGTATTTGTAAAGATCCTACTCATCAAATCTGTCTATTTTGCCAATAAATTGCATCACGCATGCTATACCAGCTTGTTTACTTTGCGTTTCTTGGTTTGATGGATAAACCATGATTGTGAAAATTTCATCTAGCATCATATGGGTTAACCACAACACCTATTGGTCTTGTGCTGACTCTAAAACACATCTCGGAAGAAATTTGGTCCTTCCAACTCTTAAACAATACTAAGCACTTCGAACGTCAATTGGTTGTTTTTGCGGGTTTATATTTTTGTGCTAATCACAAATCACCTTAGTTTAAATGGATGAATTAAGGGTATATACATCACAAATGACACAAGAACTTACATAATCAAATTTGGGTGAAGCATTAGCGAAAGTAGGACCCAAACTTTCATTAAAAAATGTTTTTGAGCCCAATTTTTTGGAGTTAATCAAAAATAATTTTTATTCTGGAAAATAGGCCAATCATATTATATACACCATTGCGATTCCAAAACAACTCAGGGAATCAAAATCGGATGGGCAGAAGTGCCAAAAATAATCACCAAGGGTTTCTCCCCCAAACTAGCCGCATCGATAGTTACACAGATGGAATGCTTGAATGGAAAGAACAATGGACTCAGAGGAATCCTAACGACCTAACAGGAATCCTAACGTTAGTTATATTCCTGTTATATCAAGAAACTAATAGGAATCCTAATGACAAGTACAATTGGCCAGAACAACTGGGAGTGTACAGTCATAAGTTGTTGAGGTTATAACTAATACTCCCTCTTAAACTCAAGAGTTTACAAACATCAACATTGATTTACCCTAATGCCTAAGTGTTGCATTTGGATATCAAAAAATGGATTTACCCAATGAATTTTAACAAAAATAAATTCAGAAATGCAAATGTCTACTGGTCTATGTCTCAACTAGGCTTACAGTACATAACAACAAAACTAGATTTCAACTTTTCACTTGAGCCGGGTTTCTTCTTTCTCTTCTTCCAAACTATGTACTGTTATAATTTGGTCATTTTTTTCATTTTGGTGTGGATACTGAAAGCTCTGTGCTTTGCCTTTTTACTTTGTCACTGCATCTTCATATTCAGACTTTGATCAGGCTACTTATGCCTGCTTATTTCATCTTCTTTTGCAACAAATTTGTATTTGATAGTGCGCTGGTGCCAGCTCTTCAAACTATCATCAATTCCCTTCATAGATTGGGCTATACAATCAACGAGTTGCTTCCACATTAACTCAGAATAAAATATGATTTCTTCAAAACTCCATTGCATGAAGATGGTTTCAAACTGGTCTTCATTGAAATTCTCATCCATGTCTTCATCTTCTTCTTCTGGTTGCTCACCTGCATACTCAAACAACTTTTCAATCTGATATAAAAAATTATAATAGGAACCATCTTCATCATCATCATAGATTGACTTCTCAATCCATTTCAAATCTCCATTAACAACATTATCTTCTGCTTCAACTGCTTCATTGGAAACCATTAGTGCAGTAGCTTGAATGCTACTGTCATCAAACCTTCTTTCAAGTATTTCTCCTACAGTCACCAAATCATCCACTTGGTTTTGATTGCCAAGTAGGCTTCCTCCTCCGAACATCAATTCATCAATTTTCTTCTTCTCTTCCATTTTATTTGAAGGCACTCATCATAAGATAGATTATCATCATCAAATTCAACTTCAAGATTTCTTACCTATGTTTCAAAGAGGCCAATTTCTGCACAATGTTCAACAAAAATCATTGATGTTGATACTTTGTTGTCCTCAACAAACAATACTGGAAGCATTTCATCAATTCGGGTTGTTGTACTGATAGCTTCACCATCAATTTCTGCAATTTTCTCATGCTTTGCTTCACACACAAATGCACCTTTTTTCTCTTCCTTTGGTAGCTCTACTTCACACACAAATGATCCTTCTTTCTTTTCCTCTGGTAGCTCTGCTTCAGACACATGCTTCTTCATGAGTGGAAACATTTGACAAATTGTTGCTCCCTCTTTCATTGTACTCTGTCTACAAACTTCTTTCAAAGATGTTGATGCTACAACCTTGTGCAACACACTGTCATCCAAAGCTTATTGGATGATCTGCAATGCTAATGCATCCCTTTCCTGATCATGTAGATTATGATAACAGTCTACAAGACACAAAAACATATTCATTCTAACAGACCAACATTCAAAATTATTACCATTACAAAACAAGAAACTATGCAAGAAACATATAGGGAATGAGAGTGTGCAAAGTGCGTAATTGTATTAAGGGAAAACCATTGAGCTAAATAAGATCCAACAAATCAAGAAGATCAAGAACCTAACATGAATCCTAATGATTGGTACAACTGGATAGAAAAATTGGGAGTGTACAATCACAAGATGTTGAGGTTATAACTAACAAAGCGATGATTGAAAAGAAAACACCAATACTCCAGTTGTGCGCTACTGATCCTTGAAGAAAAGAAAACTGTAAGTACATTCTCTGCAAAGAAAGTAAACATTAAAGCATATTGTTAGACATCAATTGCAAATATTATACGAGAATGGATGTTCAAATTTGGGGCATCACGATGATTTTCCAAGTGTATATTGGGGACGACACAGTCCTTTAGCTTTTACAGGGGGCAGATAACTCATGAATCTTTCTTTTTCATGCACAAACACAACACCATCCAAAATAGGGTTTCGCTGGTTAGAAATTTGTGGTCACTACTGGTTCAAACCCCTGCTGTAAACTACCCATGCGACCAAACACACGAGTGACAAATGACTTCGCTGGAGGGATCGCTTGACTTCTTATGGGCCTTCCCAAATGCTACAATCGTGTCTCTGATCAAGGTTTGAGAGATAGACTAAAAGAGGCAAGTCCTCAAAACAGAGAAAGGAAAGTTTTAAAGAGTTGACAACTGTTGATTGTTGTTCACGCGTGAAATTTAAGAGAAACCCCACACAATTTAAATAGAAGAAGAAGAAGAATAAGTAATTTTAACGTCCACGAGGCTAACAATAGCCTATGGGACAGACCATCTCACACACTGATTTGAGCAGTTCAACCATTTTCATGTTCAACTTGATGATGAACTCCCCTAATTTCTCCACTGTCCCCTTGCTGAATAAGTCATTCCAAGAGCTAGCTGTCAAGATATTTATATAGTTGTCCATGTTGTCTTTGAAAGCTTCACACTCTAAAATGAAATGCTTTTCTGTTTCCACTTTTCCGGAGGTGTAGAACACACACACCCTTTCTTACCAAGCTTCTTTTGGTCTTTTCTAGCGTGCAGTTTCACAACGGAGTTGATGGGAATTGGTTCTTAATTGGGCAATAAGAATTTTGGCTCTCCAAGATATATTGGCCCCGATGTATGCCTTTTGATAATGATTGTATGTGGGGTTAAACTCTTCAATATAGTACTCTTTCTTTCTCCCGAGCCCTTTATCCCAAATTCGCTTGTGGAACCTATCAATAACAAAATCCTTTATCTCTTTATTGTTTGTAGGCCACTTCTTCAAGTGGATATCCCATTTACTAAGCCATTTAATATTTTGTCTCATCCACGTCTTCTTCCTTTTGCACAATATTGCATTGAAGACGACCTTAGGCCACCGACTCTCTTCCATTTACTCAATTTTTTTAAAATATCTTATGAGACACACCGTAGCAATTGTTTCAATAGGAGCAGCCCCCATTTCACTCACCATGATATCATAAGAGACTGAACTTTTATTTTTAAACTTGTTTGTGATCAAAACATCCATGAAATTGAAAAATTCACCCAGAAGTTGCATAAGGAAGATACAACGAATAGGAAGAACGAAAAGGAATCACGATGGTCGAGTTGTTTTCCCAACTATCGAAGGATTAGAACTACAATGCTATGGAAAGAAGCAAGCCATTTTCTAGATGGAAGGAGACGAGACAATTTAAGGCGGGAACAACACTTTCTATTCGAGACACTATATCCACGTCTAAATTTATATCACCAGTACTGTTGGTTAGCTGAGTTGCAGCTCGAGTAAACATTATTAAACGGTTTCCACATACAAATTCGACAAATTTAATTTAAGGTAACTAATAGTGCCGACAAATTTAATTTAATTCTATCACGACAAATTTAGTTATAACTCGACAAATTTAGTTATAACTCGACAAATTTAATTTAAGCTTGGCATCCTTTACCTTTTCATTACCTTCATAACTGGTAATGAGTTTGTCCCACATTTCTTTGGCAGTTCCTAGGTGCATAACTTTTGCGAATTCTGCTTCTGCAAGCCCACTCAAGATAGCATTCATAGCCTTAGCGTTGAAGCTAAATTCTAGCTTGTCATCCTTATTAGCTAGTACAACTGGCTTTACATAACCAATGTCTACCACATCCTAGACATCTGCACCTAAAGCCATTATGTAGGTTCTCATTCTAACTTTCCAGAAGGCAAAGTTTGTTCCATTGAACAAAGGGGCCTTATTGGTTGAATTTCCTTCATGGCTTGACATGTTTAAGCTCTAGGATCTGCCCTTAGATAAAAGGGGTTGGATCTGATACCAATTGTTGGACAACTGATGTAGTGTCCCCAAGGCCGAGCCCCGTTACAGATCATGATATATGCAATGAATTGTAAATGTGTTCTATAGGCTGGTGAGCCAAGTTTTGTATAAGATGGAAGGCTTATGTGGTTGTTAGGCTAGGAAGCCTAAGTGTTTGAGGGCCAGGAGCCTACTGTTGTACTTGTATGTATGCAGAATAATCAATAAAATATAAACACCGCCAGGTGCAGACCGACCACACTGAACGAGTGAAGGGGGACTGAGCGTCCACAGAGTGGGAAAGGAACTAGGGGCTCGAAGGTGGGAAAGGGGCTGAGTGTTGAGCCTAAGGGCCAAGCCTAGGGGCTTAGGTCTGGAATAATATTTTAATATTATTTCCCAAAAATCCAGGTGCATATTATTTTATCCTAAGTTCCTAGTAAAAAGGAAAGGCGTGTACAGGGAGGCATGCGGATGGAACACA
>SNQJ01S0019461.1:123484-142663 GCA_010110895.2 Picea sitchensis | reverse complement strand
CAGGAAAAGCAAACAGCTCCGGAATCGAGCTATAGAGCTTGTAAAGGTCCAGTGGACCTGGTACGGTCCCGAAGACGCGACATGGGAGCATGCAGATGTTATGTAGGCAGAGTACCCGCACATTTTTGAAAATTTTGAAGAACTTGCAGATGCGATGTAAAGTTGCACTGAGGACAGTGAAAAAATAAGGGGAGGGGGATTGTAGTGTCCCCAAGGCCGATCCCCGTTACAGATCATGATATATGCAATGAATTGTAAATGTGTTCTATAGGCTGGTGAGCCAAGTTTTGTATAATCTGGAAGGCTTATGTGGTTGTTAGGCCAGGAAGCCTAAGTGTTTGAGGGCCAGGAGCCTGTTGTTGTACTTGTATGTATGCAGAATAATCAATAAAATATAAACACCACCAGGTGCAGACCAACCACGATGAATGAGTGAAGGGGGACTGAGCGTCCACAGAGTGGACAAGGAACTAGGGGCTGGAAGGTGGGAAAGGGGCTGAGTGTTGAGCCTAAGGGATAATCCTAGGGGCTTAGGCCTGGAATAATATTTTAATATTATTTCCCAAAAATCCAGGTGCATATTATTTTATCCTAAGTTCCTAGTAAAAAGGAAAGGCGTGTACAGGGAGGCATGCAGATGGAATGCATGCAGTTCCCAGGGTGACAAATTTCCACCCTGACGCATGCAAATAAAAGAGAAAGGAATAACCATGGGGGGGAATCTCTCGCATTCCATTCGACCCGACTGCCCTGAGCAGGAGCCGTAGGAGCCAGTCTGTAGAAGACCTCGTGTATGTCTGTTACAGAGAGGAAGCTTGTGTTGGGTGCTGAAGAATGCATGTTTACCCTTGTTCAGAGCCGTGGAGTCTGTCTGTGAGAGAAAACTAGTGTGTGCATTTCCTGAACGAAATGTCCATGTCAATTTCGGGGAAGAGTCTCTGTTTGCCCAGGAAAAGCTGAGCGAGCTTGTGCGTGGAGACCTATTCTGAAATCTTGACCGAGAGGACATCATGTGACTGATGAACTGGTTCTTGGGAAGCCTGTGTACTTTTTCCCTGTCTTTGTTGTGGCGCACAGTTCTGGACTGCGTGAGGCTTGTTGGCCTATGAGCGACTCCCTCTAGGTGAGACAGTGCGCAGAGGAAGGAGAGAGCTCTTCGAAGGAACCCTGTAGCTTCCACCGAACCCAGAGACTTTCGGTCCGGTCTGTTCCTATAACCTAAGGTAAGGGAGAATGGAAACCGAAGGACTTTCCAGGTGACAGAGAAGGTGCACTCTCCTGGGGTGGAACAAGCATGTGGGGAATGAGGGTCTGTGGGCAGTGAGCGTGGGAGATTCCTGGGAGAGCATTATTCCCGGTGGTTGTGTGTGACTGAATTCCCTGTAACCTCAGCCTGAGTCTAGATTCCTTACCCTGGGGTGGAGCTCAGTCCCAACTCGGGGGTGACCCACTGTTGAGTTGAGGAGCAGTGCGGTCTACGACTGGGAGGTTCGTGGAAGGCCTGCATTTGGTTGGTGGATTTCTCCACTGTCACAAGATAAGTGTTTAATTATATTTTTTACCACATTTTATCATGACTGTTCTGGATCTGTTATCATGTTTTCCGCTGTGTAAATGAATTACTGTTGAAATTTATGGATTGTCTAATTATAACAGTAACTATATGTTTATTCTGAGAATTAAAATGTATCTCTTTGCTGTTACGCATGTGATTATACAATTCTGTATGATTTATGTAAAAGTCCATGTACATATTGGTTAGCGAGAGGTCTGAAAGCCTCGGTAGTGAAAAGGAGACACTACAACTGAGAGGGGGGGTGAATTAGTTGTTACCGTGCTTAAACAATTATGCTTCTTTTAAATTCTTTACAAGGCACTCAATGATAATAACAATAATGCAGAGATATAAGCAATGGCACATTCAACATCAGTCACATATATGAGATACACAGAGACATATATTTCTCGAGGAAGCCCTTAAAGGGTAAAAACCTCTTCTTCTTTATATGATAAGTATTATTTACATTCTTTACATTATCATACATGTGAGCACCAACTCATTGTGAGGCTACAACCTATGTTTTTGCAAGCTGCAACTTGCTGAGAGCACCAACTCTTTGTTTTCTCTAGCACCCACTAGAAGGAAGCACCAACTCTCTGGTTTCTCTAGCACCAACTAGAAGAAAGCACCAACTCCCTGGTTTCTCTAGCACCAACTAGAAGGAAGCTACAACTCCCTGTGTTCAAGCACCCACTTGAACCTCTGAGGACACCTGTCCTCCCTAGCACCTCCCTAGCACCCTGATGAATGAATATGTGTTACTGAAACTTATTACAATGATATAATGTTCAACAACAACTTACCAGTCTCATCACTGTTCTGCAAGGTTTCGTTGCTCTGTCTGCCTCACTGTCTTCCTGCACGCATCTGTTTCACTTTCTGTTCTTTTGCCTGTTGTGCTCTCTACACAATTCCCATTCCATGCACCTTTTTTCTTCTGTCCATTTCAACTACTACACTCCACCTCCTTCTTCACACATGCATCACTCACAATAGAAACCACCCATCTCTTCTTTTCTCCACATTCTCATCCTCCCTGTGCATCTTATGCATGCTCTCTATGCAATGGTTTTGCCTCCTCTGCATGTCGAGTGCTCTGCCTTTTCATCATGGAAACTCTTCAGCTTCTCTGTGTGTTAAGCCCATCTTTCCATCATCACTAGGTGTCATGATCGAATTCCTTCGCATCATCAACAGTTGAGATTCTTCATCTTTTGTTGTTGTCGACCTCAACCTCTCTGTCCCAGTTAATGACTCCAACTCTCTTCCAGCTGTCAATAGCCTCCACGAACAGTCTTTTCTCCTACTGGTAGATTCCTTGTGACCCTTCAGTTCCTCTGGAAATCACACAGAAGTCTCTTCGAGTCCTCTGGCAGAAACCATTAGTGGTTTCTAGCAGTTACACTGAGAAGTGCTACAGTAGCCCTCTGATCTTCTTCAGTTTCATCTGCACCATTGGATTAACTTCTCTAAATTTTGCGTTCATTTCGGCATTCCTCTCTTTGGCATTTAGGGATTAGCGTGGTGGAGGATTTTAGTACTCTCCATTTCCCGACCCCCAAAACTCCGAAAAGGATCTTGTCTTCACTAACTCCTTCCCCCATCTTCCGCCGATGTGACCAACGACTGTGACCTCGGGCTGAGCCTAAACTTGTTTCGCATTTTGGCATTTCGACAATCCTGTTGTTAGGTTTCTCGAATTTCCAAGTCGCGATCCCCGAAACTTCGAAATAGGAGCTTAACTCTTCGACAATGTGACCAAGAGCTGTGACCACAGCCTTAGTCGAAACTGCATTTCGCAATTTCGTGTTTCGGCATTTCGGCACTTCGACACTCTTGGTGGTGAAGTGTTTCGACACTTCAACTCTCGGTATCCGAAACTTCGACATGGAGTCAGATCAACGGTCCAATACTCCAGCGTTTTTCATTTCAGCGAATCGACATTTTAGTATTCCTGTGGTGAAAGACCTTGACATCTCCAACTCCTGGTATCCGAACCTTCGGTATGTAGTCTGTGACATTTTGCGACTTTGGGTTTCTTGATTTCGGGACTCTTGTGATGAAGAGTCTTCACTCTTCACTCCTCCTACTCCCGGTATCCGAAACTCCGGTATGGAGTCTTTATCATTTCATGACTTCGGGACTCTTTATGATGAGAGTCTTTGTCATTTCCATCTCCCGGTATCCGAAATCCTGGTATCCAATACTTCGAAATGGAGTCGGATCAACGGTCCACGATCTCCTCGAACCAACGGCTCAGATGATTTTTCCATTTCACATTTCGCGATTTTAGGACTCCTGTTGATGAGAGTCTCTGACATCTCCATCTCCTGGTAACCGAAATCCCGGTATTCAATACTTCGAGTGGTGTGCCTGTTTCGGGTTTTTGGGATTTCACATTTCAACACTTCGGGACTCCCGATGATGAGATTCTGTGACATCTCTATCTCTCGGTATCCAAAACTCCGGTAGCAGAAACTTCGAGTGATGCGTCTGTTTCGCGATTTTGGGGTTTCACATTTCGCGACTTCAGGACTCCTGTGTTGGAGAGTCTCGACTCTTGACTTCTGCATCTCCTGGTAACTGAAACTCCAAAATGGAATCTTCATTGAGGTGCCTGTTTTGGATTTTTTCGGGGTTTCGCATGTCACCTTTCTCATTAAAGAGCGTGCAGGTTCTCCTGGATCCAACGCCGGTTGGACCTCTGGCTTAGATCTGACGTTCATCAGGAAATATCAATGAGATCCATCGCTGCATACTCTGATTTTGTTGAGCTTGCTCTGCATCGTCTTCCCAAAAGACTTTTGGAGCCCGCCTGGCACATCCTTCCTGTACTCAAGCCATCATCGTTGTTGTACTTTCCATCAATGACAAGCATACACTGCTTGTAAAACATGCCAACACTTAGTGACTTGGAAAACAGAAGAAGAAGTGCCATCAGGAATAAGGACTGGACCCTACCAAACCTACGTTCATTTTTCGGCCATAACTTTTGACTTAGACGTCCTTTTCACACATTCTTTATACCATTGCAAAAGTTTTTGCAAGATCTATAACTTCACAACTACATGATCTAATAAATTCCTTGCTGATGTTCTGCATTTTTTTAAGATTTATACCTAGCACCTTGTCGACAACCCTGGGAGTATACAATGCCTCAACCATCAACAAAGATACTAGGAGTCTAATTCAGGGGAGTTTACATGAAATCTAAATTATTTAGTGTTTCAGTTTATGGGTTCAAATTATTGAATTCAATAGTTTGTTTTGATATTAATCTGAGATCACTCATCTGTTGTAGGTTAAATGACGCCAGACAACCAATGCTGAGAAGAGGTCGCACTCAACATCCCTGTAATGCAATCTATATCCAAGGATGACTAAGCAACAATAACAATAGATGCCACAATGATAGAGGAGAAATAAATAAAATCTAATGCAAATGGATGAAGAGGGTATTTGAACCCAATGACGATCGATTTCCAAACTTGGATGATGAATATGTTCCCATATCTAGACTAGTATTTATGGTGGGTGGGCACACTGCAACCAAGATCTAGGAAGGCCCACTAGCACTAAAGACAAAATCAAAATGTAACTTCCATCTTTGTTCTCTCATCATTACAGAGAATAAAGACAAATGTTGGTAAATGAAAAGTCATAGGGGAAGGTGAAAGGACAAAGGTCATATTGAACCTCAATAAATACTAGAATTGAACTTAAAGGAAGGTTTTTTGGCTCTTCAAACATTGGACATTTCTAAACTATTTTGGGAATACAATGTCAATTAAAATTGAGAAGCCATTCTTTTGAGCTTTGATGTACTATCACTGAAATTGTTAATATTGAGAAGCCATTATGGTGGACATATGGTTTCCTAACTCTAATGGGATATCCCAGTTGGCCTGTTGGAAGCCACAACTCTAAGATATCCTAGTTGGCCTGTGTTAGAGACCTTAAAGAGAAGTGGGATATCCCGAGGGACTTTAGAGTAGAGAAGGGGGTACGCTTCCTTGGGTTGTGTAGGGTGATGGGGAATGATAGTTATTGGTTGGAATTGTTATAGGTGTTTGGTACCTTGGAATAAAAACCTTTTTACTAACTGTTATACCTATTTGGTTTAGGTATCCTTTGCCCTGATGGATTCATAGCCCTAGCTTAGGGGTTCCTTACTATTGTGAGAGCTAGAACAACAAATGGTTGGGTGGAACATCTAAGGTATGTATCTAGTTGGGTGGAACATCTAAAAAATCAGTGCCACGTGTTATATGAAATCAATTGATAGGTGGCATATGGCGTCAACTAAAAAAGAGTTTATGAGAAAGGGGCTCCGGTTCTTTGGCACTTCGGGGATCCGGGGAACTGTGTTTTCTCTGGATTAAATTCTCCTGGAGTGAAAATATTCCAGAGTGACATGGGAGATTGTTGTCACAATTGATGACATTTCATAAAAATGAGAGTGACATGTGTCACCTGAAAGAGTGCAGATGACGTAGCCAAAGTACCAAAAATGAGTGCCACGTGTCATCTGGAATCAAACGACATGTGGCATATGACATGTCAGCTAAAGACGAAATTATGAGAAAGGGGCTTCGACGCTTCGACACTTTGGGAGATTTTGACTGAAGATTTTGAGAATCTCCCGGAGGAAGATCTCCCAGAGTGATGTGGCCACATGATGTCATAGTCAGTGACGTGTCATAAAAAGAGAGTGACATGTGTCACCTGAAATATTACAGATGACACAAACAAAGGTGATTGAAATGAGTGCCACGTGTCATCGATATATGAGTGCCACATGTCATCGAAAAATGAATGCCACACGTCATCGACAGATGAGTGACACATGTCATCGACAGATGAGTGACACACGTCATCGACAGATGAGTGCCACGCATCTTTGACTCTTCGACGTTCGAGAGATTTTGAATGCGGAGTATGGATATCTTCCGGAGGACGATCCCTTTGGAGATTTGTGCTTGTTTTATTTTGAAATATCCTGGAGTGAAACTTTCTATGATTTGTGGTTAAACCTTCTTTGGTTTTGAAAATATGAATGCATAAGAGTCGTCGATCTTAATTGACTGTCGGATCTTGATTGTCAACAATTTAAATTTGTCTGTTACAAGCTAAGCCTAAATTGTTGCATATTTATTTTTGGATGTTTCCTGTGCATATAAAGGACTTGGTAGACCTATTGCATGCTCAATCAATGGTAAACATGATGACAAGTATTTCAACCCAAACCATGACATGTAATTATCCTTCAAGAAAACAAAAATATTGTGCAACAAATCAATCAAGAAAGGTAATGATAAAAAACTAAGTCATTTAGTAATGGTGAGACAACTTAAACAATAAGAAAATGAACGATTTTGATTAAGGTATATGGAAATGAGAGAGGAGGGGCAGGGGTGCATACTTAGGTCTCAACATTGGCTCCAACTAGGGAAAACACCCCCATGTGGGGTGCTGAGGACAATAGATAAGGTGCCTTGGAATTCAATAACTTGTTCCCACTCCCCTTAACTTACCTTTGTTTCTTTTTGTCAGCCATGTATATCTGCTACTATCTCTCAGCCATGCATCTTATTGAATCCAAAACTGTAACTACACCTCAGTGCTTTTGTTGGGCTATGGAGTCTCTTATTCAAACAAGCTACTGAAAACTAAGACACTGAAAAACAATCTTTGAGCTAAAAATTAAATGGTCGAACTACGAGCTTATTCTCCTACTCCTAACCAACATAAGTCAAGCTCATCATGTAACATGAAGATGCCAATACAACCAAGCAAGCATGTGTCTAAAAACATAACCTTGCTTTTTGTAGCTGAATAAAAGAACGCATAAATACAAATATTTTTTCAATAGAGATTGATTAGGAATCTTATACTTACAACTACAACTTGATTCCATGGAAAATGGTGTAACATTTAAGACCTCTCGGAAAACTAACTCCATGCAAGTGGCCACTAGATCTTGAAAATCATGATGCATGTTCAGTTCATGCCAGAAACCTAGATGCTTCTTTGTGATTTCAATATTACATCCTCCATTGCTCTCTAAATAATTTGCTTCATAATTCTCATAGAATGGATTACTGCTAAGGAGTTCCATCTGTATCATTGTAGAAATATTCTCCTCATCATCAAGAGATTTATCGTAGATGGGCTGGTCTTTAAAAATTCTTGAGACTTGAACATCAAAATCCTCCATTTCATGACATCATTGGGAAATTGACTGCATTATAATAGTCTGATCTATGTCAAATTTTGGAGAAACAATCTCATCATAACAAACATTGTTAGAGATATTTGATATAATGTCAAATGTTTCTATGGAATTCTAATTAGCGTTTTTGTCATTAGAACAATCAATAAAAATTTCCTCCTGAATAGAAAAAATAGAGAAGATTTCACAAGGGGATGACTATTCTTCCACTTGTTTAACATTAAATCCCTTCTCATTCATACTATTAGAGGAACCAACTATAGAATTCTGCATATATAAATCAAACTCCTCAAAACAATTTTCAAAAATAAAATCAGTTGGAAAAAACCTTTTACAATGATTACTAAATGTTGCATGGAACTTTTTCAGGGAAGATATGGTAGCAGGAGGCAAGGATCAATACCATTCATGAAAATATCCCTCTAATGAGTACATAAAAATCTTCATTAATGCATCTTCATGATGTATACCCAACTGATGCATGACTTCATGGAATTCAAGCAAATGATCTGCAGGGTTATAATCTTTATCTTCTTTAAATCTAGGCTAGTAATCACCCCACTCATCTATAGTAGGAAAAACATTTAGAAAACTATGAACAACAGAGAAATTAAAAAGAGAAAAACTCTGAGCTAAGATGGCTTCCATCTAAAAATATGACTTCTTGAAACTGTGGAGTCGCTACTGGATTCTTTAACCATGGAGTTGCCAGGTGAATGATTTGCAATCTAAACGTGTCTGGATTTTGTTCACCATCAAAAAATAGATCTAATCGTTGTCATTCTCCTAGGGAAAGATTGTTTCATTACTCTGTTCCCCGGAAATGACACCAGAAGATGTCGGTCCTAAAGTTTGCACCTGACTGTTAAAGGGAAGAGCTAGGCCACCTCAAGTTTTGGAATGGTTGATTTTTTTATTTTGTTGGTTAGTTGGAGGGTTGGTTTAACCAAGACAAGAGCATGGTTGGGTTGGAAAAATGATATGGATGAGGGTCCTCCTTGGCTGGTGGCACACAAATGATAGAAAAGTGAAATAATAGAGGTAAGAACAAAGGGAAACAACAAACCACTCAATGAATAATCTGTTGCAAGAAGTTTAATACTTAAAATATCATTTAAAGACATTAAACATGTATCAAAAACACAATTCCTCCCACAGGTTGCGACAAAAACAAATCTTCACCAAAGAATTATCTCTTTTACAGGTTGCATATTAGTAAAGATAAGTTATACAATATCTGAAGGAAATGAAATGTACTTCACACAGATAAAAAAACTGCATTCAAGATAAGATAAAAAAAAAACACATGAATATTTGGACAAAAACAATGTCATCAAAAGTATATTCACTAGGTAGAGAGTTTTAATCCATGCATAGAACATGTTCAACCAATCTGATGTATTGATCTTCTTTTCCCAAAAATCGAACCCTCCAAACATACAAAAACTGCATATTTATCAAAGTCGTAGAGGCTCTCATCCATCTAGGACCGAGGCTTAAATCTACACTACTAGTTGTAAAACAACTTATTGACTTAAGTAAACACTGTTATAGTACAATAATGTATACTTCTAACTTGACTTAATCAAAAGAAGTGGATCATATCACACACAAATGACCACTTATTATGCCTTAATCTAAAAGAGTATTGAACTTTAAATAACTAAAATTGTTTCTAATCATAAACCAAACCGATGCATATGACGAATCGAAGTGATTCTTTGAAAGAACTAAATAGAAATGATAGAACTGGATTCTTAGTTGAGTACAGGTGTACATGTGTACTGTTGGAGGCCACTGGGAGATAACTGGGTGTGTTGGAAGCTTCTTCAAATTATCTCCTTTAGAAAGCAACAAGTCTTCTGGTGCTTCTTCTAGAGTCTTTGATATTTCTTCTGCAACCTGGAGTACAGTTCCTCCAATTCCCCGTTGTAGTGTTGCAAGGTACGGATTTGAAACTTCAACTTTGTACCTATTGACTATCATCGAGATTCTTTGTCTTGACCATAACTGACCTTTCCTTCTTTTCTTGCTCTGTGATGGACTAGTTGTGTTCTACTGGTGTTTTGCTTCTCCTCATCCTCACGTCATACCCATGAACTGCCTCAAATTCCTTTGAATCTCAACTGCTGCCAGATGAGAAATATGATGTCGTATATTGGCTCGATGTTCCCTTTGTTTGGTTTCGTTTAAAAAATTTAAAACATGAAATTAATGAGGATAAGCCACTTCAGAAATTCAGCGTTTGGGAGCTTTTGAATGCATAGTATACACATCTCCCGAATGACCGAACTCACAAATTCATTAACAAAATATTATCGCTAATTAACCCGAGATTAATACTTTAATCATTTTAATATTTTGGGACTTCGGGTGTTCTGGCCCTTCGACACTCCGACACTTTGGAGCTTCGACAATTCATGGAACTGTGTTTTCTCTGGATGAAAATCTCGTGGAGTGACAATCTCGCGGAGTGACGTGGAATCCACTTCGACAATTCGATGTTTAGAGCTCCGAGGAACTGTATTTTCTCTAAATTAAAATCTTCTGGAGTGACGTGGCAGCCTGAAATGAGTGCCACGTGTCATCTAAAATCAATCGACAGGTGGCATATGGCATCAAATTAAAAATATTTTATGAGAAAGGGGCTCTAGTGCTTCGACACTTCGGGGGTTTGGGGAACTATGTTTTCTCTGGATTAAATTCTCCCTGAGTGAAAATCTTCCAGAGTGACATGGTAACCTATTTTCACAATTGATGGCATGTCATAAAAATGAGAGTGACACGTGTCACCTAAAATAATGCAGATGACGTAGCCAAAGCACCAAAAATGAGTGCCACATGTCATCTAGAATCAACCGACAGGTGGCAGATGACACGTCAGTTGAATAAGAAATTATGAGAAAGGGGATCCGATGCTTCGACACTTCGACACTTCAGGAACTTTTGAATGTAGAGTTTGAGAATCTCCTAGAGGACGATCTCCCAGAGTGACGTGGCTGCATGATGTCATAGTTAGTGACGTGTCATAAAAAGAGAGTGACACATGTCACCTGAAATAATAAAGATGATGTAACCAAAGGTGCCTGAAATGAGTGCCACTTGTCATCAACATATGAGTTCCATGCGTCGTCGATAGATGAATGACATGTGTCATTGACATATGAGTGACACATGTCATCGATAGATGAGTGCCATGCATATCCGGATCTTCGGCATATGGGATATTTTGAATGCAGAGTATGGATATCTCCCTAAGGACGATCTCCCAGAGTGACATGGTAGTTCGGGGCTCCAACACTTCGACACTTTTGGGCTCCAACACTTCGGAGATTTTTGCTTGTTATGGATTGAAATCTCCTGGAGTGACAATGTTCCAAAGTGAAACTTTATATTCTTTGTGGTTAAACCTTCCGCTTTTTTGAAAATCCAAATGCACAAGAGTCTTCGATCTTAATTGATTGTCGGATCTCGACCGTCAACAATTTAAATATGTCTATTACAAGCTAAGCCCTAAATGGATTGTTGCATCTTTCTTTTTGGATGTTTCTTGTGCATATAAAGGACCTGGTCGATCTGCTACATGCTCAATAAATGGTAAACATGATGACAAGTATTTCAACCCAAACCATGACATGTAATTATCCTTCAAGAAAACAAAAAGATGGTGCAAAAAATCAATCAAGAAAGGTAATGATAAAAAAATGATTCATTTAGTAAGGGGGAGCCAACTTAACCAATCCGAAAAGGAATGATTTTGATGAAGGTACAGGGAAATGAGAGAGGAGGGGAAGGGGTGCATACTTAGGTCTCAACAATTGGTTTTACACCTTCCTTGATAGGAATGGCATGTTGTATGAGAACATGATCAAAACCACAAAGATACTTGTATGACCATGTAAAAACATCTTGAAATTCACGGAGTAGTTCTATGAATTTTTCTTTTTCTTCATCAGAATGTTGGGCACCTAATTTAATGATCTTTGGAGATTTGGGTGTCCCAAGGTTCAAGGAAATGGTATCACCAACTTTCCTTTTCAACTCTTCTTCCTTATGTGTTTCTTTGTTTCCTACATCACTTGACGAAAATGAACTTTCGAGAGGAGTCAAGCCTTTAGGAAATTTGTCATCTTCAATAGATATGATTTCTTTGGGCTTAAATGATTCATTTTGTATGAAAGCGCAAATTCCTTCATCACTCGGGAGAACCTGCCATGATTCTATGTTATCAAGTATGTGAATATGATATAGAGATTGAAATGTACAATCAGGTCTTTGAGGTTTAAAGTTGTCAGGTAGGGGATGCTGCAATCATAACTAACCTATCAACCATTGAATTGAGTTCCCTATTAACATGAGTGATGTTAAATGATAATAAATTTGAAATGAGTATCCAAACATCTTTGGTATAGCACTTAAGCAACTTATTGTTTGGTGAATAAATCTTATGTACAAGATTCACAACAAGTTCAAAATCACCAAAAAATGTAAGGTGGCCACAACCAATGTTATATGCATTTTCGATGCCTAACAATAAGGCCTCAAACTTGGTGACATTGTTTGTGCAAGCAAATTCTAACCTATAAGAAAAATTGTGGATTTTACCTATAGGAGAATATAGAATGATGTCAGCCCCATTACCTTCATTTGAGAATGAGCCATCGAAATGCATGTGCCACATGCCATCAACAAAATTAATTGGTTGAAGCATAGTGTCACCCTCATCAACAAATATAGAGTACACTCCCAAATATTCTTCGAAATAATTTACATTAGGTTGGGGAACGCTCTCTATATATGGTGAAATTCTTCCTTCCCTAAGGACTATAATTTTCTTTCTGTTTTGAGGGATGGACAAATGTGTTCCATCAAGTCAAAGATATCCACCAGTTAAGGCTTTCCAATCTCTTCCTAAAATAATGGAATATTTTCTCACGAACATATCAATTACTTGGATGTTGAGGGTTGTTCTTATCTTGGGATATGCGCACATAACTAAGGTTACATCTTTGATTTTTCCTATAGTTTATTGTTTCAAACTGTTATAAGCAAGCATGCTTCTAGAATTTTCATTAGTACATGATAAACCAAACTCTTCCATGATAATTTTAGACATTACACTTGGACCGGACCCGCCATTAATTAGGAAAAAATGAGCTATTTTATCCATTATTTTTACACAGATATAAAAATGGGGATTTTTTACAAGGTTCCTAAAATTAGTTACACCTATCTTATTTACAGTTGAATCCTCTTCCTTTGACTCTTCAAATAGATTGGCTATGGTAGAAATTTTACCTTCCATAAAGTTTTTGAGATGTTTTTTTTGTTATGGGATGGAAACCATGTCCAAAAGAGTAGCATCATCTTTGATATTATCCAATTGATTAAGGATATTATAGTTAGAAGAGGGAAGAGGAGAAAGCACTCCTTGATTATCCAAAGTTCTGACAACTTGTGTATCAATACTTTGAGAATAAGAGCTTGGGATGGAAGAAGTATGAGGAAGATCATATTTTCCTTTGGCAGTGTAAGATTTATTCTTGGTATCTATTACCATAGCATCTTATGGTTCAACCCAATCTAAAACAATGATTATGGTATTAGGCCTTTTTCCAAAGATCTTATCTCTGGCATTTTTCTTGACTTCGCAAGTAATTTCTTCATGATTTTCTTCACAGAAGTTACACCAACTACGAGACATGTTAGCCTTTGGCTGAAAAGTCTTTTCATTAGTATTCTTAAAAGGCGCTAAGTAAGAAGAATATGCCCCAGGGGCAGAGGAAGAGGCATTTCCTTTTCGCTCGTAAGCTATCATCCTATTAATCATATCTTGCACAATTTGTAGGAGGGCATGCATATCTGTTTGCTTGAATAAGTCTCCCTTAGGGAGACCTGTTCTTTCAGGTTTCTCCTCATATTCTAGGCAAGTATGAAGAGAGAAACCAATATTGTTGATAGCCTTTTCTTCAAGTCTATGATGATAAGGAGAAGGTAACACAATATAATAATGCATGGAAGCAACCTGATTTTACAAATGAATTAGTTCAGGGATTTGATTATATAATTTGGTGAAACGAAGGTTAAAAGACTTAATTGTTTCACCATCTCTATAGGAAATATTGTTGTATTCCCTTAACTACTCAGTTGGACTCTTGGGATGTCCATAAGTGGACTTGAACCAATAAACCAACTCTTCCCAAGTGGAAATAATTTTGGGAGGTAGATCAAAAAATTATGTTACAACTTTCCCTTCGAGGGAGTTGACAAATAAACACATGCAAGTGTCATTATCGTTAGCCCCTATGTTATGAAAAGTATTAGAAAATGTTATTAGGTGTTCGTTTGTAGTAACAATATTGTTTTCCGAAAACCTTGGTAAATGCTCCTTGAATTTTGGTAATGGGTGAGTAGTAGGTGCTAGATTCAAGGGAGATGATGTGTGCCATGGGGTGGTCATAGCATCTTCCTCGAATTGGAAAAGCCCATATTTTTTTATAAATTTAGTAGGATTGCTAGTGGATTGAATAGAGACTTGATGACTGTATATACTACCAATTACTAATGAAGTAGAAGTTTGGGAGGAGGAGGCACCTCTAGTGCCACTACCACTACCCGCAGATGTCATATTGAAGGTGATAGGTATGGGTGATAAAGGTGAACTGGAAGAGTCAGATAAAGTTTACTTTAGAACACTTTCTTGTGTTGATAAAACAATTTCCTCCTTCCTATTTCAAAAATAGGAGTAGCTTCGGGGGACAACCCTCTTCTCCTTCAAGATATGCGAGGATTAGAGGACATGAAAAGGAAGACCAAAGAGGTAGGAAAACAAAGGTTAATGTTGATTTATGGGCTGCCTTTGCCTGGCTTCCCAATGTTCATGGATTCTTATGTCCCTTTCAATTACTTTCCAAGAGCGTTCAAGTTCAGCAAGAGTACTAGTTGTTTCTAAAATAGTGTTGAATAAGGTCAATGCAATGTTAGTTTGGTCATCAAGACTGTTTCCAATATTGGGTTGTCTTGTAACAGGTACTATCATGGAAAAAATCAATCAAGGAGTAATCAAACAAAATAGAAAAACGAAAGATAGCCGTGGTACAATCAACCAAAGAGATATGGAAGATCTCCCCAGTATGGTCACCAAATAAATGTTGAGGAAAAGGTATGGAGAACCTTACTCAATTATTTTCATATCTTGTCGGGCTAAGGAAAGATAGTTGGGAATGTCACCCGAGGTTTATAGCCTTAAAAAAAAACAATCACTTAATCTGCATGTATTAAGTACAAGGGACCAAGGCTGGTTTTTTTTTATATATTATATGTAACTGTGCAAAAAATAAATAAACTTAAACATAAATTACATAAGTGTGTATAGAAATTACATGAGTGTGTACATGGAGATAAAAAAAAAATGAACCAGATCATCAAAATACATATGTGATAACGAAATCAGAAAACTGATTTTTGTATTGATTTCATTCTGAGATACAAGGAAGAATTCTCTTTACAAACCCCTGCGAGGGTAGGGACCAAAGTCAGATTTAGAATCCTCCGAAGGCCACCATACAAAAATAATCTGATAACAAAAGAAAACTAAAGCTAAAGATCTGGATCAACTTGCCACAAAATGTTGTTACTTGATTCTACAAATTATTCTTTATCAGTCATAAAATTTGATTTATAAACAGACAAGAACACATAGACTTCCAAAGATAAATCATACACCTTTAAAACAAGCTACTGAAATATATGATTCAATTTTAAATCCTGTTGCCTTCAATAAGACCCTGCTATCATCAAGATGGTTAATCCTTCTAGTAAACTCAGAATGAATGAAAGATGAAAGTATCTCACTAGTATAGAGCAAACCTTATGGATGAAGTTATCCTTCTATTTTCTCCTCTTTTTATTAGGAGAGTTTTTATAAAAAAGTCTTAGCAGAGTCGTTCCAACAATTAAAACCAGACTACATCAAACGCGCATGGAAGGGAACACCACATAGAGCCATCATCACAACCTTAATACTTTTTGTATAAACGAATTGGGTTTCGAAACCCCATGTGAAATTGGTGGTCATCATTTATTTTAACATCATACAACTTCAAAATCGACAAAACCCCATGTGAAATTACAAGTGATACATGACTTAACACAAATTACCAATCTTCCTACTGTCGGGTTAATCACTTATAACATACATCAAGACCAGAATTTGAATCCTTTAAATGCCATACATCAGTGAAATAACTGAGGTCTAGGTGAACAAAAAATCGAAACCTTCATAAGGGTTTTATAAAAACCATTTAACCATCTCTTATCACAATAGACTTTCCACAGATTTTCCACATACTTTCGTGGTTGCTGCAAAGTAAATATGCCCATATATTCACAACCAATTGAAAAATAATTTAAAGGAGCTACGAGTCTTCCAAAGACTGGGTACTAGAGTTAAGAAAAACAACTGTTATTTTGTTTCACAAAGAAAGCAAAACCCTTGAATTTTAATGACCAGAGATGAGTGAAACCCAAAAAACTTGCCATAAAGTTTTCCAATAGTCATAGCACATAGGCAATATTCATTCTGGACATAATGCAATCACATAATCCGAACAGAAAGGAGTTTCGAACAATATTCTCAACTTGAAATATTTAAATGCCAAGAGGGAGGAACCTCCACTTAAAAACAATTTGCACAATCGATACCCACATACTTTCATTTAAACTTTGGAAGAAAATGCAATCTGTAAGAAAATATAAGAGACAACCTTATGATTTTATTATGAGTGGAGCTATATTTCTTGAATGGAGGGGTGAGAGCCATTATACTTGTATGAATAATGCTAGAAAACCAAAAAGCACGACTATTATTTCCAAGGCTGAGAAAAACAGAGGAAACACCAGCCAAAGCAACCAACACAAATGTGAACCAAGTGAGGGTGGTGATCTTGAGGTAGGTTTAGAGCGACATGCAGTAATTGCACATCATTTATTTCATTAATTCCATCAACTATAGCCAAGTATGAGTGCACCCAATACCTCCAACGTATAATCCACTATGTTTTCCAAATAACACTTCAATACAAAGTTGAATTCGCCAGCTTCCATAAACCCATAAGTTTTATGTGCATGCTTAACACTTAGCACAAAATACATCTTATGTCCCACATTCCTTTCTAGGGAATAATTTCCACCTTATAAAACTTAACCAATGTCCATGATAATAACAAGAATATTATAAGTGTGGTATGCCATAACTATATATAGCCCATGCTTGGAGTTTAAATCAACAAGTCAAATTATATGTGTAGCAAGAATAAATCAAGATGCTCATTAAAACAATATTTTCCCCTTCCTTTTCAAAATTAAATTGTCATGAGACCCCATCATTCATCTAGAAAGTGATTTCACATTTCAAAATGTCGAGTCATCTTGCAAGGTAGTCATGAGCGTAATAAAAAAAACACCTTTCATTATTATTCACATAACGGGGTCCCACCTATTTAGTATATTATTAATAATGACATTGCAACCAATTTGCATGCAGGGATTCCATGTTGCGCTTTTGGGAATCAACAAAAGGGATCCATCCTAACCTATGTACCCATCAGATCTATATTAAAGAGGATTATCGACCCATCAAGTAGCCTCAATGAAGGATGGATCCTTCTTTGAAAGACAATAAAAGAAGAGCTTCTAAATTTCCATGATTTGAATTTCATTTACCCAATTTCTAACATTAAGAGGGTTTCACTCTTAGTTATTGTGCCAAATAAGAATGGTAAATGGTATGTGTGTGTCTTGACCATAGAGAAATGAAAAAATCCACATTGAAGGATTACTTTCCCTTCACATTAATTGACCAAGTTCTTGACACCTAGTAGGAAATATTTTTTTCTCTTTTCTCGATGGATTTAGTGTTTATAATCAAATTCAAATCGCCCCTGAAGACCAAGAGAAAACCACCTTAACCTTCCCTTGGGGAACTTATGCTTACTAGGTGGTACCATTTGGATTGTGTAATTCTCTTGCTACCTTCCAAAGGGATATCCTCGAGATATTTTCTTAATCGACCATTGATTGTGTAGAATTTTGCATGGATGATCTAACTATATATGGAGATACCTTTGAGGAAGCCTTAAATAATATTGAGAAAGTTATGATCATATGTCAGGAGAAAAACCTCTCTCTTAGCAATGAGAAGTGCCACATGCTCTGCATTGAGGAAGTTTTGTTAGGCCACCACATATCACCTACAAGAATCCAAGTAGACCTTGCCAAGATCAGATTTATTCTTAAGCTTCCAGTCCCAACAACCCATAAAGATGTTCGTAGTTTCCTAGGGAATACAAGATACTATTGAAGGTTCATAGAAAAATTTACTAAGATAGCATCACCCCTCTTTCAGTTACTTACAAAACTACAAAATTCTACTAGACCTTTCAATTTCAAGTTGCATTTGAAACTTTGAAGGAAAAATTGTCAATTGCATTGGTCTTATAGGGCCCAAATTGGTATCTACCTTTCCATATCTCCATAGATGCTTCATATACGACTATTGGAGTTGTGTTGGGGTAGAAAAGGTGTTGATATTTTACCACTTCAACCCAACACTGGACAATTAGATCAAAATAAAATCACTTTATCTACTAAAAGGACAACTGAGTAATCAACTAAACATGCAGTGGAAGCATAAACTAGGAAACCAAAATATCATACACAAGACACCAATATTTTCGGGTAAACAACCCCTGGAAAAACCCTGGAGGGAAAACTAGTTCCAAGATACTTTTATTAAGGTTGAATCATGGCTCCCGTAATAGGGAAAATGGCCCACTAAGAGAATATACATTGTAGACAAACCAATGACTATTTTTTTGTATGAACTTTTACCATCATGCTTTTCGAGGTGTACAGATATTTCCTTTAGAAAACCATGTACATATGTGACTATCTCCAATGAGACTTGCATACATGTACAAAAAATATGTACGACAAATTTCACATGACATTATGCTTTTCTCTAGATTTTATCAGCTAAAACCCACCTGTGGATGCCTCTTCTCTCTCTCTTCTCCTTGACCTATATGATCTCTTGATCTGGATTTATATTGGAACACAATGAAATACAGAAATACACATAAACACAGAGATGCAGCGGAAATAAGACTTCATTTCATTAATAACAAATGACTGAAATACGCTTACAGACAGAATGGAAATAAACTAGCTAGGGCGCTGGTAGCTTATCTCTGAGAAGAGATGTGGCCGCTACTCGCATCCATGAGAAGCTGATTACAATGAGGCTCTGAAGGCCCTTTTACAATAAACGAGAATTCCAAAAGTCCTAGACATCCAAAAACCTAACCCTGGGAGATGAAGCGCCAAA
>SNQJ01S0019461.1:106728-117088 GCA_010110895.2 Picea sitchensis | reverse complement strand
ATTATAGGATGATGTTGTAATGGATCACTGTAATAGTTACGGAGCCTCTAATCAGTCCCTGTGATTTCCTTAACACTGAATGACTTGGAATTGGAGGATCCAGTCAAGTCCCCTTTCAGTTTCTTGAAGCCCTGAACTAGGAGGATCCTGTTTTCAGAGTTTTTCCTCCACAAATTGCTGCAAGCCTGATGCCCAGAGAGGTTTGTCCACTTTCTCCTAAGTATTCCACCTGTTCATCTTTAAATCAACCCACTGGATGAAGTTAGGATTCCATACCTCCTCTATTATTTATGTACCAGACTCAGTCCCTGAGTTAGAGTGATACCTCCTAGAGCCATTATCTCCATTTGATCACCCTTTACAAACAAATCGTGACATAAAATTGATGGGCATTGGGCTCTGCTCCTGCAAGCAATCCAGGAGTGACTTCTGACGCTAACACTTTGTCACTGACATTGATCCATGATCCAAGATCCCCTTGTATCCTTTTATAGGCCCCTATCCTAGGATAATGCTTCACCTAAGGAATACAAATAAACAAATAACCAAACCCTACAAACCTCAAGATCAATCATTCGATCTTGTTAGTTGACTTTTATCGCCCTTGCTTCCCCTTTTCTCCTTTCCTCGAACCTTTCTTTACATAATTGTTTTCTCCATCTATGAGTCACTGAATCTAATAGATTTTTCATCCTCTTATATCTATATGAAATCTCTTCACCCATCTGAGATCCCCTTAAGTCATTGCCCTTCATTGCTCAAGCACTTGAGAAAAATTCTGTCTTTTCTCCTAAGCAGATGACTTGGGAACATGAGAAAAATTCCATCTATACTCCTATGTGCTCTCATGTGGCTCAGATGTCTAGATGGAGTTCCTTCTCCACCTATATAATATCTCCTTTTTGACTACTCAACCTCTTGTCATTGCTCAACAAGCCACCCAACAAAATTTCCTGTTGAAACCGCTTCTGTATTGATCCTATATGGTCATGTACGTGACTGTCACCACTACAACCCACGTATGTATGCAAATTTCACCACTAAAAACCACGTATGTACGTGATTGTCCCTTCTATGACCCATGTACACCTCCGTACACCTATAAAAACCCTTGTTTTGCCTCAATACTGTATTCCCAAAAAATGATCCTTCGATTTCTACTTGCTAGTTTATAGATCTGCTAAGATATATTATAAATCTAACATATCTGCTAAAAAATATAGTGGATCTATGATTATTCCTTCAATCACCAATATTGACACTCTTGATCCCATATATATTCTCCTGTAACGCTAGATCTGAACTCAATCTCTCTCGTGGTCACTCATATCTCATAGATCTGCCATTGCCCATCTTGGGATAGGCTCCCTCTCAGAGAAAACCTACTCTAATACCATGTGCACTTGGTTTCCTCCCTTCAAATATCATGCTCTGATACCATGTTGAAATTTTACCACTTCAACCCAACACTCGACAATTAGGTCAAAATAAAATCACTTTATCTACTAAAATCACAACTGAGTAATCAACTAAACATGCAATGAAAGAATAAACTAGGAAACCAAAATCTCATACACAAGACACCAATATTTCTAGGTAAACTACCCCTGGAAAAACCCCGGAGAGAAAACCAGTTCCAAGATGCTTTTATTAAGGTCAAATTAGGGCTCCTGTAACAAGGAAAATAGACTACTAAGAGAATATACACTGTAGACAAACTTGGCAATTCCTATGTTGTTGTACAACCCTGTACTAGCATGTTTTCGAGGTGTACATGCCTTTCCTTCAACAAACCCACATACATACGCGACTATCTCCACTGAGACCCGCATACATGTACTGAAACTCTATACATAAACTTTCTTACGACGTTACGCTTTCCCTTGGATTTTATCAATTGAAACCCACTTGCGGTTGTCTCTGCTCTCTCTTCTCCTTGACTTGTATGATCTTTAGATGAAATTCCTTCTCCACCTATCCAACATCCTGAATCAGTCCTTCATGATCCAACCCTTTTTGCATTAACAGTTGGACAAAATCTCTTGACCCAACCAGTGATATATCCTCACTCTTGTGTAAGCAAAAGTCCTTCTTTACTTCTACACTCCTCACACTAGAAAAAGTCATTCTTTTCTATCTCCAACCTTGGCCTCTCACCAAAATTCTTGACCTTTATCTCTCACCAAAGTACCTTATCTCGAAATCTCACCAAATATCCCAACCTTGGCATCTCACCAAAGGTCCCCACCTTGGTCTCTCACCAAGGGTATCTTGATCTCGACATCTCACCAAATATCCTCTTCTAACCTTGATATCTCATCAAAGGTGTCTTCTCCTCTATCCTAGCCTTTCTTTTATAATCATGAGTTATAATCTAAACCTAATCTCCAAAGTGATAGATGGTTGAGATTACTTCTCACACCCACTTGAGATTTACATGTTGAGATTACACGCTAATCACTTTTAGCACTTTCCTTAAATAACTCAATTCACTAATAAACAAACTTTTACTTTAATTATTCCTTTAACTAAAGTAAACTCAAGGATAGAAGGATTTCGACAACTTCCACATGCTAGACACGTGCCAATGCGGAAGTACCTGTCTGATGCTACCACTAACATCAACAAAAAGAAACACCGACCTTATGCCATCTACTACATTAGAAAGAATATCACTCTCGTTGAACAAAATTATATTGTAACTGAGAAAGAGTTTCTTGTTGTGGTACATTCCATTAACAAATTTAATCATTACATTACTGGTTACTTTGTATTTGTGCATACAGACCACTCTTCCATCCATTATCTCATGAATAATCCAGTCACTGATGGAAGAGTGACTAGATGAGAGTTTTTATTGCAGGAATTCAACATCATACCTCTTCCACACCGATCCAGATGATAGTATCCAGCATTGTGTTCAAGAGGATGAGATTTATGATATTTTGAAATATTTCCACGATGAACGTTGCAGAGGACACTTCACTCACAAAAGGACTACAAATAAAGTACTTCATTTGGGGTATTATTGGGCTACCATCTTTCGAGATGCTAAGAAATACATTAGAATATATGACAAGTATCATAGGATGGGTGGAGTAGTTCAATCCAATGAGATTCCACTCCAACCTTAGGATTTTGTGGATCCATTTGAAAAATGGTCCCTTGACTTTGTAGGGTCGATCAACCCGCCATCAATGTAGAAAGTGTACATCCTAGTGTGCACCAATTATGTGACCAAATGGGTTGAGGCTAAGGCCTTGCCAAGGGATATCGAGAAAGAAGTGGGTTACTTCTTATATGAGGAAATTTGTGTTTGCTTCAGAGTCTCTGAGAAATTGTTACCAACCAAGGGACTCAATTCACTTCTCAACTTATTCAGTCCATTACCGAACAATTCAATATCAAGCACTGGGTGTCTACTCCATACCACCCTCAAGAAAATGGACAGGTGGAGGTCACCAACAAAATATTGGAGGCCACTTTGAACAAAAAAATTCAACAACATCATAAGCACTGGAATGATAGGATTCCATAGGCCCTTTGGGCTTACCAAACCACTTGGAGGAACACTATGGGGTTCACCCCCTGTGAGCTTATTTATGGAAAACATGTGGTTCTCCCTATAGAATTTGAGATCAGGACATTAAGAACCGCGTTGCAAGTGGACTTAGATCTCTCATAGGTCCAACAAAATTGACTCAATTAGACCAATTAACTTGAAAAAATCTGTCAAGTTTCTTTGTAGTAGACTACTCTAGTCCAACAACAAAGAGCCAAATGGTATGATGGATTCATCAAGAAGAAGAAGTTTGAAGAAGGAGATTGGGCCCTTTTGTTTGAATCAAGGTATAAATATTTCAAGGGAAAGTTCTAGACTCAATGGTTAGGGCCATATGAAATCAACATTATTTATTATAATGGCTCTGTCAAGTTTCACACCATCCATCAAGAAAGGAATCCATTGATGGCCAATGGTCATCGATTGAGGTGATACCAAAAGAACAAATATAGAGAGGAATGTATTCAAGATTTAGTCAAGCAAGAAGATATGGAAGTTGTAAGTGAGGTGGCTATGCCACCCACACCTACAACTTTGTAACACCATGTTTCCCCCAGTCTGTAAAAATAACTATATTGGCCAAGAACTATGACAAACTCAAAGACGTGAATATTTGATTTGACGGACCTTTTTATAAAAGGTCGATGAATGTAAATTATGTTATGAATATGTGTTGCATGTATGCTAGGAGGGGGATGTGATAAAAGAGACCACGGTGAATAATGAGAGGTGGTGGAAGGGACCTGGAATGGTTTCATTAACTTCCACCGAGCCAATACCATTGATCTAAAAATGAAGAAGACTTTAAAATCTTGAAATTATTGCAATGTAAATGTTATGTGTTTAAAGCAAATGGATCAATTTTGCAACACATAAATTAAGGGATTACTCATTAAAAATACACATAGACAACATCATAATCAATGAACATAAGCACATAAACCCAACAATTGATAAAGGAGTTCACCCCTCTCTTGGGCTACATCTCCTGGTCCAGCTTCCAATGGATCATTATTATTAATTGCTCAAAGTGCTCAAAAACATGCCTTACAATGCTCAAAATGACCAACCGACTGCTCCAATGGCTTCAGAGCGTCCAAAAACCCCTAGCTGGGCTTTTTCGGCACCTCAATCGGTCGAAAAACGAAGAAGTTAGGCCTCCTGGAAGTCCCCCCTTCAAGCTTGTTGTCTCTGCATCTACAAAACACACCCTTGTCCAATGAACCTGGCACACATGCAATCAATAGCATGAAAACCCAGCACCGGGCACAACCGTGCCAATGGTGCAAACTGTAGGACGGTTATGGACGTGTCAGCCCCTAACCGCCTAGCACCTCGGGCATATGGGTCATAATATGACCTCGCGCTATAATAAAAAGGGCTTCGTTTTGCAATCGAATGAGGTAACGACACATGTCGGGTTGTTTTTAAAACCGTTTAAACCACTTTTTAAAACCCCGTACGCATATAGAAAAGGGTCACATGGCATATACAATAGAACCACGGGTTTTAACATTTGCAAACCCTGCACGATATATATGTATACGGTCACATTAACAAAGGCTATGACCACGGGTCGGGGCTAAGCCCCGGCCCAACCCCCCGCCAAAATATACAACATGTGAATTCAAATACAAAACCCCTCGTATACATTACAAGGAATAAGTGGTGGTCCGTTGGTCGGACAGACATTGTGAAGGCGCCAGTTGGTAGGGAGGTCCGGGGGTCGAACCCCACAGACTCCAATATGTTTTAACAAACAAAACAAATGCCAATACCGGGGTGCCACGTGGTAGCCCATGACTGGGCCACGTGGCACCCAATCATTGACCATAAAACTGCCACGTGTCGACACAGGATTCATCCAATGTCTGCCAACTAGAATCTTCCACGTCACCATATGTACGGTCGTACGTCTCTGCCACGTCAGCCTGTACGGACTGTACAATCAACATCATTTTTTTTCCCTGTTTGAATTTATGAACAGATTGCAATATCTCTCGCTCCCAACGTCCGTTTGAGACGAAACAAGTTGTGTTGGGTTCGCAACGACGAGGCCTACGCCCTCGTCTGGTTTGAAGTGATTCTGAGCACTTTGGATTTTTGAACAAAATTTGATCCCCTGATCAACCATACTGGTTTTACTTGCTCAAAGACCAAAGAAACTCTCTAACCCCGGAATGGATTTCCCATTAGATTGGTAGGTGGGGAGGCTCCTCAAGAGTTAATAAGGGGATGGGGGTGAACCGCCCATCCGTAACAACTCCCAGACCTGACCGCAGACGGGGAAATTCGCACCACACGCAATCTTGCAGAAAAAAGGCAAGAGAGGAAGTGTGGTAAGGAAGAAAAAGAAGAAGGAGAGAACGTGCACGACAGGGATCGCGGGGAAGAACTGGAGAAACTATGGAAACATAGGGAGTTTTGAACAGAGGAGAAGGAGAGTAACCTTCGTCCTTGACTTCCGTTGAGATGAAAGTAGAAAATTGAACCTCAAGCATCGTGATCTAGCTCGGGGGTGGCTAGAGGTAAATCCGTTTGGAGTCACTGAGCCTACGGTTGGGTGGAAATGAGCACCCCTCTCAGCAGTCACGTCACACCTGGTGTTTTCTGTTAAGTGTTTATATCTTGTATCTTGAATTGAATATCCTGGAACGCATGCTCATGTTTGTACACTCATAAATGGTTTCTGTATAGAAGTGTTTGCCTGGTGTTTTGATCGGAAATAATGGATGCATGCTTATACCTATATGACCATAATCAGTTTATATATAGAATGAACAAGTTCAGATTACGATTTTGTTCCCTTGAGATTTGTCCCATTTACTTGACTCACGATATGCCCTGATTTGATTTCCCCGAAGGCACCTCCTTCCAGGAAGTTCCCTCGCATTCCAGAGCCGGAGTGAGTTCCTTGAAAAGACTACCGTTTAGTAAACCCACGAGTTTACTTCACCCCTGTCACAGAGTTCATAGCTCAGTGATTTAAGAAGGCTTTTCAGTCTGGTCACCAAGCCTAGGGATAATTACCCAAGAACCCGCTAAAGGATCATGTGATCTGAGTCTGGAAACCTTGTACAAGAGAGAGTGGTTCTCTCAGGTTTTCGACGTTTTGACACCCGGGAAACCCAAGGGCAAGTTCCCTCGTATTCGTCAGTCGCAAAATCTCGGTATGCGAAACCCCGAATCGGTTTAGCGTGAATAGGTTTCGACGTTTCGTCACCTGGGAAACCCAAGGGCAAGTTCCCTCGTATTCGCCAGTCGCGAAATCCCGATATGCGAAACCCCGAATCGGTTTAGTGTGAATAGGTTTCGACGTTTCGACACCCGGGAAACCCAAGGGTAAGTTCCCTCATATTCGCCAGTCGCGAAATCCCGGTATGCGAAACCCCGAATCGGTTTAGCGTGAATAGGTTTCGGCGTTTCGGCACCCGGGAAACCCAAGGGCAAGTTCCCTCGTATTCACCAGTTGCGAAATCCCGATATGAGAAACCCCGAATCGATTTAGTGTGAATAGGTTTTGGCATTTCGACACCCGATAAACCTAAGGGAAAGACCCCTCGTCTTCGCCAGTCGCGAAATCCTGGTACGCGAAACCCCGATGCGCTCTGTGAATGAGCCCCAGGTCACCGGACAGGGTCTTGTGGTAGGGAGGGAGAGTCTCGAAAGAATTTGGACCGCCCATTTGTAGGGACGTGTGGCAAAGATCTAAGGCCACCGGGGTTTTGGACATCAGAGGAATAGGAGTGAAGACCTCGCCAGAAATCCCAAAAGGTAGAATGTCAGGATTTAATTCGGGTCGTTGATCAAGTCAACGATCTGGACCATAGATCTGGATGATATCAGGCTTTCGGGTTCCTGGGATTCGAAAGGGAAAGGAGGAACGCTTGCATCGCGATTTCTCGAATCGTGAAACCCCGAAAGCATTTAGAGGAACAACACCAGGTCATAGGACCGGTCGTATGAAAAATGACCCAAGGGAGGAGTTAAGGATCTGTTCTAGACCCTTTTCGTGTTTCGACATTTCGAAAGACAGAGAATAGGGGAACGTTTGCATCGTGATTCCTCGAATCACGAAAACTAGAAGCGCCTTTTTGGTAAGGCCTATGGTCATAGCCAACAATCACATGGGGGAGGATAAGGGAAGGGAGGGTCTGCGTTAGGCCCCATAGAAATTCGGGGATTCTGTTCCTCGAAGAAAAGACGTAAAGAAAAAGAAAATCTTAGTTGTCGTAGTGGGTGTGTGACAAACTTCCTAATCCCTTTTTTGGTTCCAATTTAAAAAGAAAAGAAAAGAAAATATAATAAAGATTTGGTAGTGAAAACTTGGTTCCAAGCTATACCATCCTTTGTGGTATTAGAAAACCAGTTCCTGACTGATACCATCAAGTAAAAAAAATTCCAGTTGTGTTAAAACCTCCTCAAAGGTGCAGATGAACATGCTTTTGTTTGAAAACTGGTTTTCCAATGAGCAAGGTCCGAGGAAAAAAAGAAGAAAAAGAAAAAAAGAGATCTACCAACTTCCTAAGGATGACCTCTATCTTTCCAAAATACCAGCTGAAGGGATGTTTACTTGTTCCAACATCTACATGAACATTAGAAGGATTGTCCGACAAATATTTCATTTTGTGTTTTTAAGGACAATATTGAGTTTCTTTTCCAAGTGTGATTTTTTTTGCAACATCTTGAACATTTTAACATCTATAAGATGAGGAAAAAGTAAACAATTTCTACTTTTCCATGTTATCTTTTTGCACCAGCTTCATGATATGTGCCCTTTTGTAGGAACAAGATGAAAATCATCTTCACTTAAGTGGCTAAAAGTATTATGCAAGAAGATTCAAGACTCGTCTCCCTTCATTCTTCAATGGTCTCCCTTCATTCTTCAATCATTAACTGCAGTAAAAAGATCTATTGACATCGGCATGGTATCTATACTTTTGGTTTCCTTGAAACAATTCCAGGTTGTATCTAACTCACTCTTAATTTTTTCATGCATAGAAATTAAAGAAACGTAGTACCAAAGAGTTACCTTAGATTATCTAAGGTAATGACTAAATTCATAAGGATTGTATACTTAAAAGATAATGGTCAAAATCCCGTTATATCATTCAATAGCATAATATAAGTCTCCCATTCCATTCAGACAACAAAATACCTTAAGATTCAAGCCATTTGGTAGCATGATGCTCGAGGTTCATGTGATCGTTCATGTCATTTGGTAGCATGATTTCCTAGAGTTCCATATAATTATATCAAAATACCATGTCATGTCATTCGATAGCATGAGACCCAAAGTTTTGAATATATAAAAAGCCCGAATTTGTGCATATGAATTCAACACATGTGCCGAATGAGTTGTCCATTATTCCACCATGATCCATTCATGTTTTGATTACTCCACCATGATCCATTGGCCTCATTTCAAGCTCTCCCACAAGGTCATCCACTCCGTTGTTGAATTAAAGAATACTTGTTAACTATACTTTGTTCCACAAACTTAAAAAAAAAAAATCACTTCTCTGTTCTATAAACTTAAAACCATATTCAAGCTGCAGAAAACCCTTGACAGACCCCGACTTACTTCTATGTAATAAACAAGATGGGACTCAATGAACCATGCAAAGCCCAAAGGAATCGACATTATAAGGTCCATTCCACAAGTTCTGGAAATCTTTTCACAGGAAGGGTGGCTTAATTTCTTCGAGAAATTTCGTGGCTCAGATACGAAGGCCACTTTAGAATTTTCCCAAACTTTTAAGGAAAATCGGGTTTTGGTGCAGAAATTAACAATAATAGTTTAACCACAATGTTATGTTTGAAGGGGTTTTTTTTTTTTGAAGGGGTTGGCTAAACGTTCTATATTTGGTTTTTTTTTGGTAGAAATTGGTTGGAATCTGGGATGTAAATTTGGACAAACTTTTTATCTTCTGTTGTTTAAATTGTTTTTCTGAATGTATAAATGGATTCAGCGTGCTAAAAGACTATCTTCTATTGTTTAAATTGTTTTTCTGAATGTATAAATGGATTCAGCGTGCTAAAAGACTATCTTCTGTTGTTTAAATTGTTTTTCTGAATGTATAAATAGATTCAGCGTGCTAAAAGACATACAAACTTAGCCACTCAAATCTGCAGATCCAATCATTCATCACCAAATTTCAAGCAAAATCAAATGAAAAAAATGAAAAAAAAACCCAAAGATAGAACTTTTTTCTCTAAATTTTTGCTCAAAAATCTTGTAAGGATTACGTACTATGTCAGAGTAAGGGTTACGTGGATATATGTTGAGACACAATCTTGTAAGCACACCATGGGGACTTTTTCAATTCAGACAAATTTCTAATTGTAAGAATGATAGGGTAAACCAATAAATCATTGTGAAAAGAATCAATACTAATAATGCATATGTTTATGGTTGTAAGTAGTTGAGCCAAAACAACGAGAGGCAAAACCAAGAATCTGGCACAAATCAAATCTTTCTTGTTTGCTGAATCGCTATGAGATGAATACATGGCCCAATCCAAGGTATTAAGGGTTTCTTTAGGTTGCTGAATCCAATTGTGCCACCAACTCTGCAGTTTCTTAGGCCCAACTTTCATGTGATCGTTGGTGGTTGTGTCTTGTGTGAGAAGATGGGTGTATCTTGTTTATTATGAGAAGAGAAGAGAAGATCATGGTCTTGCCTTTAGGGTTGCTTGTAAGTTCGTGCATACTAGATTATTTATTGAATTACATATGATCGACTAAGTGATTTCCATTGAGTTGCTTCGATTGGTGTATATCTAACAAATGAACTGG
>SNQJ01S0019461.1:93985-105692 GCA_010110895.2 Picea sitchensis | reverse complement strand
TGAGACATGACCTTTCATTATTAATAATTATTATTTATTAATTATTATGTTATGAATATCTATGGTATATGTATATTTATGTTCATAACACTCTTCACCCATCTGAGATCCCCTTGAGTCATTGCCCTTCATGGCTCAAGCACTTGAGAAAAATTATGTCTTTTCTCCTAAGCAGATGACTCGGGAACATGAGAAAAAGTCCATCTATACTCCTATGTGCTCTCATGTGGCTCAGATGTCTAGATGGAGTTCCTTCTCCGCCTATCTAAGATCTCCTTTTTTACTACTCAACCTCTTTTCATTGCTCAACAAGCCGCCCAACAAAATTTACTGTTGAAACTACTTTTGTATTGATCCTATATGGCCATGTACGCAACTGTCACCACTACAACCCACATATGTATGCAAATTTCACCACTGCAACCCACATATGTACGTGATTGTCCCTTCTATGACCCATGTACACCTCCGTACACCTATAAAAACCCTTGTTTTGCCTCAATACGGTTATTCCCAAATGCTAATCCTTCGATTTCTACCTGCTAGTTTATAGATCTGCTAAGATATCCTATAAATCTAAAATATCTGCTAAAACATATAGTGGATCTATGATTAGTCCTTCAATCACCAATATCGACACTCTTGATCCCATATATATGCTCTTGTAACCCTAGATCTGAACTCAATCTCTCTCGTGGTCACTCATATCTCATAGATCTGCCATTGTCCATCTTGGGATATGCTCCCTCTCAGAGCAACCCTACTCTAATACCATGTGCACTTGGTTTCCTCCCTTCAAATATCATGCTCTGATGCCATGTTGAAATTTTACCACTTCAACCCAACACTCGACAATTAGCTCAAAATAAAATCACTTTATCTACTAAAAGCACGACTGAGTAATCAACTAAACATGCAGTGGAAGAATAAAATAGGAAGCCAAAATCTCATACACAAGACACCAATATTTCCGGGTAAACTACCCCTGGAAAAACCCTGGAGCGAAAACCAGTTCCAAGATGATTTTATTAAGGTCAAATTAGAGCTCCCGCAACAAGGAAAATAGACCACTAAGAGAATATACACTGCATATAAACTTGGCAATGCCTATGTTGTTGTACAACCCTGTACTAGCATGATTTTCAAGGTGTACATGCCTTTCCTTAAGAAAACTCACATACATACATGACTGTCTCCACTGAGACCCGCATACATGTACTGAAACTATATACATAAACTTTCTTACGACATTACGCTTTCCCTAGGATTTTATCAATTGAAACCCACTTGCTGTTGTCTCTNGAAATTCCTTCGCCACTTATCCAACATCTTGAATCAGTCCTTCATGATCCAACCCTCTTTGCATCAACACTTGGACAAAATCTCTTCACCCAACCAGTGATATATCCTCAATCTTGTGTAAGCAAAAGTCCTTCTTTACTTCTACACTCCTCACACTGGAAAAAGTCATTCTTTTCTATCTCCAACCTTGGCCTCTCAACAAAATTCTTGACCTTTATCTCTCACCAAAGTACCTTATCTCGACATCTCACCAAATATCCCAACCTTGGCATCTCACCAAAGGTCCCCACCTTGGTCTCTCACCAAGGGTATCTTGATCTCAAGAACTCACCAAATATCCTCTTCTAACCTTGATATCTCATCAAAGGTGTCTTCTCCTCTATCCTAGCCTTGCTTTTATAATCATGAGTTATAATATAAACCTAATCTCCAAAGTGATAGATGGTTTAGATTACTTCTCACACCCACTTGAGATTTACATGATAAGATTACATGCTAATTACTTTTAGCACTTTCCTTAAATAACTCAATTCACTAATAAAAACACTTTTACTTTAATTATTCCTTTAACTAAAGTAAACTCAAGGATAGAAGGATTTCGACAACTTCCACATGCTATACACATGCCTATGCGGAAGTACCTGTCCGATTCTACCACTAACATCAACAAAAAGAAACACCGACCTTATGCCATCTACTACATTAGAAAGAATATCACTCTCATTGAACAAAATTATATTGTAACTAAGAAAGAGTTTCTTGTTGTTGTACATTCCATTAACAAATTTCATCATTACATTATTGGTTACTTTGTATTTGTGCATACTGACCACTCTGCCATCCATTATCTCATGAATAATCATGTCACTAATGGAAGAGTGACTAGATGAGAGCTTTTATTGCAAGAATTCGACATCACAATTCTCGACAAGCCAGGGAGGGAAAATGTGGTTGTTGATTTCCTCTCTAGGCTCACTAACAAAGGAGAAACCATTCTTGTAGAAGAAACTTTCCTAGATGAACATCTATTTTCTTTGTCTACTAACACGCCTTGGTTTGCAGAAATCACTAAATGTATGGTTGTAGGAAAACTTCCACAACATTTGTCATCAAGAGAACACGAAAGGGTCATATGACAGAATCGAAGGATACCTCTTCCACACCGATCCAGATCATATTATCCAGCGTTGTGTTCAAGAGGATGAGCTTTATGATATTTCGAAATATTTCCACGATGAACGTTGCAGAGGACACTTCACTCACAAAAGGACTGCAAATAAAGTACTTCATTTGGGGTATTATTGGGCTACCATCTTTCGAGAGGCTAAGAAATACATTAGAATATATGACAAGTGTCATAGGATGGGTGGAGTAATTCAATCCAATGAGATTCCACTTCAACCTCAGGCTTTGGTGGATCCATTTGAAAAATGGTCCCTTGACTTTGTAGGGCCGATCAACCCGTCATCAAGGTAGAAGGTGTACATCTTAGTGTGCACCAATTATGTGACCAAATGGGTTGAGGCTAAGGCCTTGCCAAAGGATACTGAGAAAGTTGTGGGTTACTTCTTATATGAGGAAATTTGTGTTTTCTTCAGAGTACCTAAGAAATTGTTACCAACCAAGGGACCCAATTCACTTCTCAGCTTATTCAGTCCATTACCGAGCAATTCAATATCAAGCATTGGGTGTCTACTCCATACCACCCTCAAGAAAATGGACAGGTGGAGGTCACCAACAAAACACTGGAGGCCACTTTGAACAAAACAATTCAACAACATCATAAACACTGGACTGATAGGATTCCATAAGCCCTTTGGGCTTACCGAACCACCTGGAGGAACACTATGGGGTTCACCCTCTATGAGATTATTTATGGAAAACATGTGGTTCTCCCTATAGAATTTGAGATCAAGACATTAAGAACCGCGTTGCAAGTGGACTTAGATCTCTCATAGGTCCAACAACATCGACTCAATCAAACCAATTAACTTGACAAAATTTGTCAAGCTGCTTTGCAACAAACTACTCTAGTTCAACAACAAAGAGCCAAATGGTACGATGGATTCATCAAGAAGAAGAAGTTTGAAGAAGGAGATTGGCCCCTTTTGTTTGAATCAAGGTATAAATATTTCAAGGGCAAGTTCTAGACTCAATGGTTAGGGCCATATGAAATAAACATTATTTATTATAATGGTTCTGTCAAGTTTCACGCCATTGATCAAGAAAGGAATCCATTGATGGCCAATGGTCATCGATTAAGGTGATACCAAAAGCACAAATATAGAGAGGAATGTATTCAAGATTTAGTCAAGCAAGAAGATATGGAAGTTGTAAGTGATGTGGCTATGCCACCCACACCTACAACTTCCTGATCCTTTTTCTGGTTCCAATTTAAAAAGAAAAGAAAAGAAAATATAATAAAGATCTGGTAGTGAAAACTTGGTTCCAAGCTATACCATCCTTTGTGATATTAGAAAACCAGTTCCTGACTAATACCATCAAGTAAAAAAAATTCCAGTTGTGTTAAAACCTCCTCAAAGGTGCAGATGAATAGGCTTTTGTTTGAAAACTGGTTTTCCAATGAGCAAGGTCCGAGGAAAAAAAGAAGAAAAAGAAAAAAAGAGATCTACCAACTTCCTAAGGATGACCTCTATCTTTCCAAAATACCAACAAAAGGGATGTTTACTTGTTCCAACATCTACATGAACATTAGAAGGATTGTCCGACAAATATTTCATTTTATGTTTTTAGGACAATATTGAGTTTCTTTTCCAAGTGTGATTTTTTTTGCAACATCTTGAACATTTTAACATCTATAAGATGAGGAAAAAGTAAACAATTTCTACTTTTCCATGTTATCTTTTTGCACCAACTTCATGATATGTGCCCTTTTGTAGGAACAAGATGAAAATCATCTTCACTTAAGTGGCTAAAAGTATTATGCAAGAAGACTCAAGACTGGTCTCCCTTCATTCTTCAATGGTCTCCCTTCATTCTTCAATCATTAACTACAGTAAAAATATCTATTGACATCGGCATAGTATCTATACTTTTGGTTTCCTTGCAACAATTCCAGGTTGTATCTAACTCACTCTTAATTTTTTCATGCATAGAAATTAAAGAAACGTAGTACCAAAGAATTACCTTAGATTATCTAAGGTAATGACTAAATTCATAAGGATTGTATACTTAAAAGATAATGGTCAAAATCCCGTTATATCATTCAATAGCATAATATAAGTCTCCCATTCCATTCAGACAACATAATACCTTAAGATTCAAGCCATTTGGTAGCATGATGCTCGAGGTTCATGTGATCGTTCATGTAATTTGGTAGCATGATTTCCTAGAGTTCCATATAATATCAAAATACCATGTCATGTCATTCGATAGCATGAGACCCAAAGTTTTGAATATATAAAAAGCCCGAATTTGTGCATATGAATTCAACACATGTGCCGAATGAGTTGTCCATTATTCCACCATGATCCATTCATGTTTTGATTACTCCACCATGATCCATTGGCCTCATTTCAAGCTCTCCCACAAGGTCATCCACTCCGTTGTTGAATTAAAGAATACTTGTTAACTATACTTTGTTCCACAAACTTAAAAAAAAAATCACTTCTCTGTTCTATAAACTTAAAACCATATTCAAGCTGAAGAAAACCCTTGACAGACCCCGACTTACTTCTATGTAATAAACAAGATGGGACTCAATGAACCATGCAAAGCCCAAAGGAATCGACATTATAAGGTCCATTCCACAAGTTCTGGAAATCTTTTCACAGGAAGGGTGGCTCAATTTCTTCGACAAATTTCGTGGCTCAGATACGAAGGCCACTTTAGAATTTTCCCAAACTTTCAAGGAAAATCGGGTTCTGGTGTAGAAATTAACGATAATAGTTTAACCACAATGTTTCTAGTTTTTCAAAGGGTTGGCTAAACGTTTTATATTTGGTTTTTTTTTTTTGGTAGAAATTGGTTGGAATCCGGCGATGTAAATTTGGACAAAATCTCTCTCTTCTGTTATTTAAATTGTTTTTCTGAATGTATAAATGGATTCAGCATGCTAAAAGACTCATGAGACACTTGAATTATACAAACTTAGCCACTCAAATCTGCGGATCCAATCATTCATCACCAAATTTTGGACAAAATCAAATGAAAAAAGTGACAAAAAAAAACTCAAAAGATAGAACTTTTTTCTCTAAATTTTTGCTCAAAAATCTTGTAAGGCTTACATACTATGTCAGAGTAAGGGTTACGTGGATATATGTTGAGACACAATCTTGTAAGCACGCCATGGGGACTTTTTCAATTCTTACAAATTTCTAATTGTAAGAATGATAGGGTAAACCAATAAATCATTGTGAAAAGAATCAATACTAATAATGCATATGTGTATGGTTGTAAGTAGTTGAGCCAAAACAACGACAGGCAAAACCAAGAATCTGGCACAAATCAAATCTTTCTTGTTTGCTGAATCGCTATGAGATGAATACATGGCCTAATCCAAGGTAATAAGGGTTTCTTTAGGTTGCTGAATCCAATTGTGCCACCAACTCTGCAGTTTCTTAGGCCCAACTTTCATGTGATCGTTGGTGGTTGTGTCCTCTGTGAGAAGATGGGTTTATCTTGTTTATTATGAGAAGAGAAGATCATGGTCTTGCCTTTAGGGTTGCTTGTAAGTTCGTTCATACTAGATTATTTATTGAATTACATATGATCTACTAAGTGATTTCCATTGAGTTGCTTCGATTGGTGTATATCTAACATATGACATATGAACTGGTTGCGTCGAGGCTGAAGTAATACATACCATGCAATATTTATTTCATTTTAAAAAAAATAAAAAATAAAAAATAAAAAAAAGAAAAGAAAGAAAGAAAAGAAGGTAATTTCCATCTTTTTAATATTCCCTAGCCACATTAATTGTTGACTGGAAGTAGATTTCTAAATGTGGAGTTTGGATCCACTTTGAATGGTAAAATTTGTTTGCATTGAACCCACTATGAAGAAATATCTTTATACTACTTGCATTAATGTAGTATTTTGTGGTAAATTTACACACTATTTGGACTAGTGGATGGATGGTAAACTTAAATAGATTTATAAGAATTGCATTGTTGAAGGAAATATCATTGTCCTTGTGGGTTTTTACGGGAAAATCTAGAAATGAAAGTTGTTTGCTAGCTTAGAGATTTAACAGAAGTTGAAGATAAGACACTGCATGGTTGACGAGTATTTACATAGTTTTATTTATGGGCTTTAGTTATGCGATGATAATATAGGCTTCGGAGAGACTGGGACAAGTACCCTAGAGGTAGTAAATTCAAAGATATATTTGTTTGTGCATTGTTTTTTTGTTTAAAAATTAGACAATCAAGTCAATTCCCGCTAGCTCAACTGGTTAAGGTGTGGGTTCCATTTTCTAGGCAACCCAAGTTCAATATCCTTACGGTGTGTTTATTCGAGAGGAGACACTAAAAAATCCATCCATGTTAAGGGTTGGTTTGGCCCACAATGAATGCGACCCCTAAGTGATTTTGATGACTTAATATTGTCACAAGGATGACACTTTGGAATATTGTTTCTAATACATACTATATTTTATTTTTGTGGTTACACATAAACACCATGAAGAAAAAGGATTTTAATATTGTCAAAAAAGTGAGATACTTTGGAATATTGTTTCTAATACATACTACTTTATTTTATTTTTGTTGTTGCACATAAACACCATGAAGAAAAAGGATTTTAATGTGAAAATGGTATTATTTCCCTAGTAGGGTTATAATACCATAGACTTGATTACGGAGATTGAAGATACCATAGATTTGATTATTATGATGCTTTCTTAGCCCAGATGCATGGTTAAATTTGTTTACATTTATTTTACTTATAATAGAGAGCCTTCAAAACTTGTTTAGGCATCAAGATGTTTTTGAAGACAATATTTTTTTTTTTGCCAATAAAACAATGACAATGTCATATATGTCTATATCAAGAATAATCAAAAGTAACTTTATATATCCTTCAAAGTCCAGCCATATTAATCTAATGTTGGAGAGAGGGAATACTCTTGTTTGGAGAACCTTTGTCATATATAGAAGAAGTTGTTTTTCTCCATTCTACTAGAATTCAAACTTTTTGCATTCTCAAAGTTTTATTCAATGTGTCAAAGGCTTATGAAAATCAACAATGCAAAGATAGCTACTATTATCTTTCCAAGTAGGATCTTCAAAGTTCCAAATTCAAGGTTGAATTTTTAGGTCAAAATCCAACTTCAGAAGGAGCCTTCATATTGTTTTCTTCCACTCATTTACTTATTTTCCTCTATAAAGAGGTGTATCCTTGTAAACATGTGAGTCTTCCATATGGTTTGATTGATTATATGCTTAAGAAATGCAAGCAAAGGTGGACCTTCGTAAACATAGTGTATGGATGAAATTGTATGGTGGTTATTATGGGTGTAGATACCATGAGGCATATGATTCAAAAAATGTAGTGGTTTGATCAAGGAATGATAATGGAAGCTAAGCAAAGACAATTGTTTTAGGAGGTGGCATGGTATATATGACAATTGCTTTAAGAGATCACAAGGTAGATACGGTTATAGGTCGAGGGACAATTCCAATGATGATGCCTAATGGATATGTCAAAAAAATATATGTGGTATGTTATATACAACATGCTTAAAGAATAACCTTTATTTAATGAGTTAATGGAAATTTCCCCCATGGTTATTGACCTGTTATGAGACGTTGCCAATGATCTCATCAAGCATGTAGTCCCAAATAGGTTGAACATCTAGAAAGGATGTACCTTTCTGAAGATCTAGAATTGGAAGAATTGGTTGCTAACATTGGTTATTTACCTGGGTTATTTTTCTATAAGAATTTGTAGTTGGATACAAGATTCGGGGATGTGACAATGTTGATATTGATTGTGCTTTTTTTGGCATTGTTTTCCTCTTGTTCATATTGTGAATTTGTGTAATGGAACAAGGTTGTCTTGCTAATATAATCCAATGGATATTCCATATGTGTGTATGCTTTCAATTGTGTTGCTATTCAAATTGGTTTGCACTTTGAGATCATGGGGCTATAGGTTGTTGTGTTTACTCCGAGGGTTATTGGTTACATGCACCACACCATCATTCACAATAACCTCATAGTTTGCTCAAGACTCTATAATGGATTGACTAGGTAAAGACAATCAATTACATAAATCATGATCCACATGCTTCTAATTGGTACTATGTTAGAACATAAAGAATGAATATTTCATATTGGAGTAGAATAAAAAATGAGAGGGATAGTTTCTTTGAGATTCTTGCCTTTGCTATCAAGCATGTTTGTTGTGGATATGATCTTTCACATTTTGGCTTATGAACTTAATGGAAAAAGGTTGGATTTCATTTGCATATGACTATTTAGGAGGAGTCTTGGCATGATTGCGTGAATTTATGCACATAAACTAATTAAATGCTCGTGTGCTCAAAGAAATATGAAATTAATTAAATGGGAAACTTGGCATTTGATAGGGTAATTATACTTATCCCCTAAATCGTCAACCTTCTAGTTGAAAGAAGAGGAAATGAGTGTCGGAAAACAATTGGTATCCTGATAAGAACTTAGCACTCATGATATTGATGATCCAACGCAAGATGACAAACTTAACTGAAAAGATCCATATAGTAGATGGATGCTTTGATGATATTTCTTAGATATAAAAGCCGATATTCACTATTATTTATGTAGGCTAGTGAAGTTGATTTTGTTGATGAATCATGATAATTGTTTTGAGACGATTATTATATTCATGATGTTAACATGTGGTTTCATTTTGATTAAATATATCTTTGATAAAGATATGTCGATGTTATAATATTATGACAGTATGTCATGATGTGATGGCATGTAGTACTTACATGCAAATTTTTTGATGAGATGTTTAAAAATGACATATGTGAGCATGTGGTATCTTGTTATTCAAAATGTTGTGATGACAATGATATTGTATTCTCACGATGACATGTGAGAGTTAGCATGTGGATTCTTTCTTTGAGATGTTGATATAATGACTAATGCAATGATTGCATGTTGTGAGGTGGTGATATTGTCAGGTTATCCACCAGTGGACCAAGAGGAACATGATTGTGGGTTGAGAGGGAAGGTTTATTTGATGATCTCGTGGGAGCCCATAACCACGAAGGAGAATATTACAAGTAACATTTTATGGGTTGGGGACAATTCAATCTACTACTTATGCCAGTAATTCTTATGCCTTGTATTAGAGTTGTGATGTCGAAGTACCGGAGAATGGTTGGAGCCTTTCTCAATGGTGGTGTTGTGGGATTGACTTCGATGCCTGGGGCTGTACCTGGTTGTTGTGGAGGGAGTTTGGGACAGTATTTCAATATACTTAGTGTACGTGAGTACCTATCCAGATTCCTGCATGGGAAGATGAGGTCTCGAGTCTTGGGTCTCTGGATGGACCGGTAGGATTTAAGCCTGGTTCTGAAATTCAGGAAGGACATCTAGAGAGTACTCATGATTCCCTGGTATTGTGATGTGGAATTTCACTGCCTAATGTAGTCACTTGGGTGGCTTATGTTAGTCCAACAGAGGGTATCATGGAAGATGTTGGAGCTAATAGAGGGTGTTGTGGAGGATATGGTGAGATAATTAAAATTATATAAGTAACATAATCAAAGCAACTTCGAGATGAAGTTCTTTGAAGGAGGGGAGTATGTCATGCTCCACATTATTATTAGTAATATTATTATATTAAATAATAATAATAATAAGGAAGTATAAACATTATCCTAAAAGGGATCATTCCAATATTATTATTAAATAAGCCCCCGAGGTGTAGGATAGTCGGTGACGGAGTGTGTTGTTAAGGCACTATGTGATGTTAAAGCCACCGGTTCGAAACATGCAGGGACAAAAAATCCATCCATGTTAAGGGTTGGTGTGTCTTAGGCCGGGTGCGATTCCTAGGTGATTTTGATGGCTTAGATTCCCCTGAGTTGGAGTTTCTCAGCCACAAGCTAGTCCCGCAAGTCACAGACAAACTAGCAAACAAAAAAAAATATTATTATTAAATAATAATAATAATTATTATCTGAAGGCAACCATCCCTATATTTTTATTATTAAATCAACAAATATATAAGTAAATAATAATAATAAAGTATAATAAATACTTAAAAGTAAATAGTCGAGCTAATGGTAAAATAAGTAACAACAATCTATGAAAAACCATAAAAATATAATAAATAATTCAAGTGGATCCTAGGGATGGAGTTATGGGATTCTATATAAGGAGGGAAGGAAAGAGAAAAGGGGTATCTCTCTTTTGCACATCTCTCTTCGGCTGGTCTATAGAGCGAGCAAGGATACATAATTGATTGTTGAGTAGTAGATTGAAGGCTCGAGGGTGACCTGCTACTAGATTAAAGTAGTAAGGTCTACGGTTGGGTGGTGAGTCGTCCCCCACTTTTTTTTGTGGTTGTCAGGTTAATGATCAAGATATGGATAAGTTCCTCAAGTCACCGGGTTACAAGTAAGATGGGTTCTTCACCACAGGTAAGTTCCTTATTGCTCCTCTCAATAAGAATTTTGATGAAGAATCAAGGGCTATTTGGATTAATTTATGGTAATTCTATATTTTATTTAGTAGATCCGCTTATTACTTGGGTAAATGTTTGCTTGTATTTTCTTTAGTGAATTGGGCCATTATAAGGAAGTTGTGTTTTTCATCCAAAAATTTATCACCTACGAAGGCAAGTTCAATATGGTATTTCACTACCATATCAAACTTCTAATGCACCCGAAAGATGGTAAGCTTCTCAATGTCCCTTTATTTTTGCTTAAAAGTTAAACTAAAATGACTACAACTATGAGGAAATGGGAAAACCTTGAGTCGAGGATATATCATTAAGGGTTAATCAAAATGGAGCTGGATCGATTGATTATTCCATGGGACAAGTTCTCCAAAGGAATTAGAACAAAACCTCATGCTAGGGTTATTACACCAAGGGGCCTACCTACATGAGACAAGTCTCGGGCCTTTATGTCATCCATTTTAGCTCCAATTATAGGGTCAACTACATAATCATGCCATCACTACAAGACACAAGTATATAAGTGGTCAAAGGATTTAGAAGAAAGGGAGGCTATGGAATCCATTGAAGACATTGTTATATAATCAACACCCATATCTTCCAAGCTCGAGGAAGTAGAAGAATCGAGGGTCCGGGAAGCATTATCCTTCAAACAACAAGAGGACCAACCCAACAATGAAGAGAAATTAGAGGAATTAGAAGGAGAATCTAACCAAACCTTGGGTCAAGAAGAAGAACAATCAAAAGAGGAACTTGAAGGGTTTTC